>JALIZH010027104.1:0-36616 GCA_030522465.1 Rhipicephalus appendiculatus
ACCTTTATTGACAAGCAACAATACTGCTTAGCAGGGCGATATCCTGCGCTTAAATCTCCCTTCGTGTTCCCTCATTCTCTTGGGCAAAACGAGCGCGTCGGCATGAGTCCAATCACGCGCACTGCATTGCCACAACATCCGGCCCTCAAAATATTCACGACGCCCCATTTTAATTAGGGGAGCCTTCTCCACTAATCAAGAGACCACCTATTTAAGGTGACCGCGTAGGCGGCTCGTACACGTGCAGCTTCTTCCGTGGAAACGGTATCTTGCCTCGGTTCTCAGCCGAGCGTTTTGCAGTCAAAGCTTCCATTGCGGCCTTCCAACAAAAGCTGTCGTCGCCGCGGTACATAACGAAGAACATAAGAATAACACCCCCTTCCACTGCTCTTTCCGGCTCTACAAACAAGTCTTTTCATGCCCAAGCCGGCGAGCCGGTCAGCGGGGGGAGCGCGGCGAAGGTCAATCGGCACGACGACGGGTCGAAAAAGTGGCATTCCGTGACAAGGCTCAAAAAAACAAATAGCAAAAAGAACAGTGCAGTGTTGTCCCATTTTCTAAGAGTATAGAAAAGAAGTAATGAAGGCAAAATGCTGAAGTAATCCAATGTCAAACTCTCCAATTACCTTCAATAAGCGCGCTTTGCACTTAGCTGCTACAAGTCCGGTCAACCTGTCTCATGTCAAACCAACAGAGATGCCAAAACACTCATTTTCTGGAGGAGGTTCAGGAGTTGTTAGTGAAAACTATCGTTTGTTTCACGTTTTTTCTGTGTGCTTGAAGGGTTCAGTACTGAAGTAGGCTCATCAACTTGTAGCGCAGACTGGCTAATGCAGCGCTCGTCTGGTTGGCATATTTACACCTACTCAACGTCGTCCGCAGTTGACAACGGTGACTCACTGCGAGTGCCGCACATGCCGCTCACCTATTCCTCTACCGTGGTGTCCTGGCTTTCCACTTCGTGTTGCGAAGCACGCACGATAGGCATGGTTATGAAAAAAAAACATTCGGACCGCACGTTTAAGATATACTATGAGTGGAGCAACAACGCAACAAAGTCTGAACGGTGCTACGGCGACAATTAGCCATAGCGATTATTATCAAGCGCGAAATGCAGCTTGCCAGTGACGAGGCCACACTGCTTTCGTATGGCTCCCCAGGCGTTCGCTTTCCTTTGCGCTTCGTGGTAGTCCAAGCGTTGGACGTCGTAAACGCACGGATGATTCTTGATCCCTTCGAGGAGGCGCTCAACCATCGCATCTTCGGTAGGGTAGCTAGCCAACCTATCTTCGGCTGAGCTGCGATCATCCACGGATGTCGAAAACACCGCGAACGAAGTTTCTGAACGCACAACGCACACCGTCATATTTCACCTCTTCTCAGCGGCACTGCAGAGCACAATGCATTGTGGTCTAGCTTCGGCCGCGTGGAGCGCCGTGAAGTAGGAAAATGCTCAATCTCCGCGCCGGCCACGCGGGAGCACGCCGAATGTCGCCGGCTACACCGTGACGCCAGACTATAAGTTCTCCATATTGAATATTGTCTCCATACTGTTCTCCATATTGAATACTGTATAGGATACTGTCCGCCGCGATGGCGCAGTGGGGCTCCGATGCTGACCCGAAGGTCGCGGGTTTGATCCCGGCCGCGGCGGTCGCATTTCGGTGGAGTCAAAATGGTAGAGGCCCGTGTACTGTGCAATTTCAGTGCACGTTAAAGAACATCAGATGGTCGAAATTGCCGGAGTCCTCAACCACGGCGTCTCAATCATATCGTGGTTCCGGAACGTAAAACCCCAGATATTATTCATATTAAATGGAATACTATTGACTTGTTCGCTTCATCGTTCTATTATGTGAAACGATTGCCAGTAAACATTTTAGTAATTAGTAGATACACGTGCTACTTCCGGCTCATATGACTGAAATAAGAAAGTATATGCATTTTCTCCTCGCATCTTTCTTAAGGTGGCGGTCCCACTCCGGCGGCAACCACTCCGCATTTTAGGCATTGGTTGAGAGAGACAGAGAGAGAACTCTTTATTGAAAAGCAGAGAATTTAGCCGGCATATGCAAATCGCTGACTTATTACTCTGCGTGGGGAAGGGGATGGGGGACTGAAAGTAGGGAGAGAGAGAGAGGAGGGGAAAGGATATAAGATGTTAAAATAGAATAAAAAATAAGAAAAAAAGCAGGCTCGTTGTTTTGTCTATTAGGCGGGAGCGTGCGTTGATAGAGTCTTATTGCGTGGTTTCAAGGAAGAGCTAAAGTTTCTCGAGCTGACCGATACTGTCCAAATACATGAATAAAAGTTTCATCGCACGCCTCTGTAGCGTGAGGCAGGCTAAAGGGCCCAATACAGAGTCAAATGAGAAAGTTCTTTGGGTTATCGAATGCATGTAATGTTCATAGAGCGCACGCACATCGGCATACGCACGACACTCAAATCAAATATGTTCCACAGTTTCGATGGAGCCACAGTTGTTGCAACACGGACTCGCTGCTTGACCGAAGCGGTACCGTAAGCTGTTTCCACAGGCGGTGTTTAGACGAAGACGATGGTATAGGGTTTCCAGATGTCGAGGAATTCTGGATGGGACTCTTGTTCTGAGATGCGGGTCGATTGAGTGGAGGAAGGCATAATGATGTGTCGGAAGGTTCCAGAGCCTCTTATTTTCTTCAAAAGCAAGTCTTCTGGCCAGCTCAGAAGCATCCGATTTGGTGAAATATGTTCGCCTATAATTTTGGTGTTGAAGGCCTTTGCGTGCTGCTTCATCTGCTTTTTCATTGGCCAGAATACCACAATGAGCCGGTATCCATTGAAACGTGATGAAGTGACCTGTGGTTATAGCCAAGTGGTGTAAGTATGCTATGTCGAATGAAACTGGGTGAGAATTAGTTTTCTTTAGGAGGTTGAACAATGTTTGTAGTGCTCCCTTGGAGTCGGTGAAAATTACCCATCGGTCCGGCGTTTGGCGCAGGATATAGAGGACAGCTTCTTTGATGCCATGAAGCTCTGCTGTCGTCGAGGATGTCCTGCGCTGTAGCCGATAAGATAGTGTTTGTCTTGTAGAGGGAACATATAGGCCATAGGAGGAGGTCTCCTGAGTGGTTGAGGCGTCAGTATAAATATGAGAGTGCTCAGCATAGTGCTCGGCTATGTGGAGGAGAGTACTCTGTAGCAGTGCAGTCTGTGACATGCGTCTCTTTGCTCCATTGATGCCAGGTACAAATTGTTTTATAGTTAGAGGCGAAAGTGTCCAGGGAGGCAACGTTGGAGGCATTAACTTCTTTGGCTGGCTAATATGAGCAAGCTGAAGCATTTGCACAGCTTGGCCGAATGCGGAATTGCTGTTGGTTAGATGGACGCGGTACAGGAAATGTTTCTTCCCTTGTAAGATATGTCGAAGATGAATACGCATGGTTTCTTGGGTAGAGATGACATCTAGCGGGAGACATCCTGCTTCTGCTACAGTTCCCGATGCTGATGAGCTCTTCGGGAGCCCTAGGCATATTCGTAGGCAGCTGTTTCGTGCGGCTTCTAAAGTTCTCTTGTTCGCAGGTGATAATCGGTGAAGCACCGGTAGGCAATAGCGCAAGGTGCCTTCAATATAGCTTTCTCGAGCAGTACCATTGAACGGCATGCACATCCCCATCGTGTTCCAGCCATGAATTTGAACAATTGCGATGCTGCTACTTTTTTTCACCTGAGGAGACCAGGAAAGATTTCTGTCGATGATGATTCCCAGAAATCTCTGAGACCGTACATAGGTCAGTGGTCTTCCACCGAGGAGGAGCGGATACTTGCTCATTTTCTCTCTCGTGAAAGCTATGGCTGTACTTTTTTCTGATGAAAGGTGCAGACCTCGGGGCGTCAAATACGTAGAGAGGTTCCATAAAGCTTTTTGAAGACGCTGTTTGGTGATGTAACGTGAACCTGAAGCGCTCCAAATACAGATTTCATCGGCGTAAATCGTGATGTGTACTCCTCGCGGCAGTGTCCTTGTTATGTGTACCAGGGTGAGGTTGAAAAGGAGTGGACTGAGCACAGCACCCTGGGGTACGCCCTTCTCTACTGCATAGAACTGTGTGGGACCGTTAGGAGTGCTCATATATATTTTCCGCTCTTTTAGATAGCTCTCAATCCACTTGTATAGCTTTCCTCCGAGGCCAAGATTGTCTATGGCTGCGAGAATGCTGCTTTGATGTCAAGGAAGACGGCTATCGGGATGCGACCAGCGAAGAGATACTCTGCAAGTGAAGAGACAAGGGCGATGACATTGTGGATAGCTGACCTGCCTTGACGGAACCCGTTCATTTCTTGGGGAAATTCGTTGCGGCTTTCTAGGAACCATGTCAGTCGTTTGTGGATCATTCGCTCCATGAGCTTGCCAACGCAACTCAGTAGGGCGATGGGCCGAAAAGCGGCGTAGCCTGTTGGCTGCTTATTAGGTTTCAAAATGGGCACAATTTTCGCCAGCTTCCACTCTGTGGGGACCTCGCCAGACATCCACGAAGAATTATAATATTCTAGGAGTCGTAGCCGGGAGGCGTGGGGTAGCTTTGCCTTTGCTTCATAGGTTATTTTGTCATGACCGGGTGATGTGTGCCTGTTTGATTCTCCGATAGCTGTGTTCAATTCCTCAATTGTGAAAGGTAAGTCTAACTCAGGCACTGCCGTCCGTGGGTTGCCGGACTGATTATCTGCGGAGGAGGTCCAAGGCATTGAAGTTGCTGATAGTAGTGCGCAGTATCCTTCTGAGAGGTCTTCGAGGGATCTTCGTTCATGCAGGGAGAGTGCGGCGAAAGGGTGAAGCTGTTGGAGTGGCATGCGCATGCCTCTAAATACCCGCCAGATTTTGGCTACAGGTTGACGAACATCCAACGTGGAGAAAAAGTCGCGCCATCTTTGCCAGCTACGTTTATCCAGGTAGCGTCGGATATGACGTTGTGTCCTTCGGCAGGCTCGGAGGTCTTCAAGACACTTCGTGCGCAAAACTTTCCTTTCGGCTCGTCTGCGAATAGCACACAGTCTTTCAAACTCTTCGTCATTTGACGGAAATCTCATTTTTAGATGAAACTTGTGTGCATTCTCTTAGGCAATGAGTCATTGTAGCGAGTAATTCGTCATCCTTGCCTGCGGTGTCTTTGTACGCAGTCCAGTCTGTAGATCTTGTGACGACTTTCCTTGGTGACGTATCCACACCAACAGCTGATATAATGATTGGGTAGTGATCACTCCCACGTGTTTCCAAGTCGGTGCACCAGTCAAAGTTGCGGGCAACTGAACTTGTTACGAAGGTCACGTCGATGCTGCTGGTAGTCGTGGAGCCGCGTAGGTAGGTGATGCTGGCTTCATTTATAGGTTCAATTGAATGCATTGAGAGCAGCTCTGCAAGCTTGGATCCTCGCGCACAAGTGTGTGAGCTGCCCCAAATTTCATTATGGGCATTGAAGTCTCCACAAATGATATGTGGAGAAGGTGTCCTTGAAATCAAATTTTCAAGCCTTGAAGCGTCGAAAGGCCTGCCTGGCTCCTGGTATACTCCAATGAGAGTGTATTCTTGTTTGCCTATTACTGTTAGAGCGCACACATATTCATTGTCGCTGTGGGGTGGAATGTCAATCTCGGAAGCTGGAATATCTCTTCGAAAACCTATGAGTAACCTGCTGATATCGTCAGGCCGTTTTGAGTGGTGGAAATAGTATCCGTTCATTCTGAAATGTGGTCCGACGCGTGATTCAGAGATGACGATGAAAGGGAATCGATATTGTCGCACCAGTCGCCGGAAGTCCGAAAGCTTCGAGCGAAGGCCGCGAGCGTTCCACTGGAATATGGTGCATGTGCGAAAGATTCCGTGGATGGTCAATTCAGGTGAGGATGTCGTTGAGGAAGCCATGATTTCTACTGTGTGGGAATACGCCCCTGCGGAGCGTAAGACGTCGATACCAACGGCTCCATTGTAAGGATTGCTTCTACTTCTGCGAGACTCTTTGACGAGGGGGTTAGCACGAACAAGGGCTTTGAGGGCAGCAAACAGCATCGGAATCAGTATGCGTGTAAAATCTTGGTCGGTGTTTCCGTGCTGCTGCCTTTGGCAGATCCCCCTGTCGTGTTGCGGCGACTGAGACTGTTGACGGCTGCACTCGCTTGTTGAGTCTTGTGAAACACGTTGCGATGGTTTTAAAAGAGACGACGAGCCGATCGGCTTCCCACGTTTCTTTTTTAGTGACATCAGCGTACGTGTTACCAGAAGTCTTTTGGCTTTGTGGTGTTTGTTCCTGGGAGACGTATGTCATATTCGTGAATACAACTTCAGGGTTAGGCGGTGGTTCATTGCGCCTTGGTGGTTTTCCTTGTGCTTGCTCCGCCGTACGCGCAAGTGTAGCAGCCTTCTTTTTTAACGCACCCTCCATATGAAGCAGGGTGTGGACCACCGCAGTTGGCACATTTCGGTTGTGCTCTTGAAGTGCACTCCTTGTGCGAATGGGGGCCAGCACACACCTTGCAGCGCACCGGGCCATTACAGTGTCTCGCTATGTGTCCGCGCCTCTGGCACTTATAACACTGTGTAGCTGCCCCGACGTACTCGGTGACCGGGTAGCTACAGAACCCAAGCGTAACTCGTTTAGGTAGTGGTGAGTTCTGGGCGAACTCCAAAATAACGGATCGACGACGTACCTCTTTGACCTTGCCTCCATCTTCGGGTGTGAAGGTGGTGAGCCTCCTTGCTGACACGACGCCTTGATCGCGTAGATAGTCTCGTAGGTCTTCATTTGTGTAACTCAGAGGAACATCTTGTATTTTTCCATAGTTCGCCGTGTAAGAGTATGGAACTCGGGCTTCTACAGCTACGCCAGCCAGTTCAGTCACCGTTAGCAGACGGTTTGCGGCGGGCAGTGTTGACACTGTAACCATCAGGCTTCCGTCTTTGTTGAGGCGATGGTTAAGAACTTTTCTTAAGCCGACGTTACAACCGCTGATGCGACGACGTTAGGGTTGACTTTCCATAAGCTTGCTCCTTCCTTGGTAGGCCTGAAGATAACAGGAACGCCATTACCTCTTTTTTTCTTGTATGACACAACCGTGAAGGATGCCTGGTCCATATCCTCTGTATTTTCATCTGAAGGATCGGAGCTGTCTTGTTCGTCGCGTAGCCTCTTGTTTGCAGGGCCATGGTCTGTAGCTCCTTCTACAGAGGCTGCAGGTGTAGTAGTTGCCACCGCTGCCATAGATGCGGCATCGAGTGCATCTGTCGGCGATGTTCCGTGCCGTGGTGGGTATGGCACAGAGCGCCTAGAGGTCCGTTTGACGTGTTTTTCCGGGTGGACGGGAACCTCCAGGTCGTCACGGGGTGAGTACGAAACACAATAAAGTAATAAAAACTGTCAGACTGGAAAATATAGCGAAAAGTTACGAACTGGCCTTTCGCAGCCAATGCTTTAGAACATCTTCGTCTTCCAGGCATTGTTTGCTGACGCACTGTGATCGCTGCGCTCTATGTAAAATTATAATTGTACAAATTTGGAAACCCTACAATCTCCGCTTTGAAATGACACCGGCTATTATCGCCTGGTCCGAAGTGTTATCTAACAGAAATGAAAATAGCGTGAGCAGCAAAAACGTTTTTGCTGTACAAGCCTTTGTTCTACTGCGAGTACGGCGAAACTGTTCAACATAACAGAGCGAAATTTACTGTGCCTTTAGACGAAGTGCTATGCAAGGTTTCTATGAAGAGTTACTGCGTATGAAGTGATGAGTTATTTATTTACGCTCCAATAAAAATCGGCAAAATAATGAAAGTTTGTCAGTAAATATCTTTTTTTTTCTGTTCACTGTAGAACTACAATATTTAGCGGTTCTCTAGACTAGAATATACTTATTTTCTACGCGAAGTTGTTTTGTGCTTTGAAGAAAATTTAATGAATTAATATTACATTAGTGCGGCAGTTTATGGCTCTACTTGGTCACGCATTACCGAGGAAGCGACAAAACTATTCAAGCTGAAACTCTGAACTCCTGTATAACTAAGCAGCAGGCCTCTCTCTAGGACTATATGATGAGAAAATTCTTTCATGTTGTTTAGGGATCCTACAGGACAGCAGTGAAATTAGGTAATTTTTCTGCTTGGCATTTCCGTAGAAAGTGGCTTTTTTTTCTCTTTTAGACGGTAATTCACAAAGAGTATTGCACATTAGTAGATGCATATTGTGTCTTGTATCTACATGTGCGCACTAACTCGACCACCCAGTGCTTGAAACAAAATATTTTCAACAAATCATACATCTCACAGGCGATTCTTAGGAGGTAGCGCCATCTGTGAAATAAAAAAAACCGCAAGGCCTGCGCGGAAAGCGCAGCACAGTCACAGCGAAAGCTGGGAGAGCACCATTTCTAAAACCCGTTGCAATCTATCTTGGGGCTACTAATACAAGTACGCTGGCAAGGTACCCACTACTCCATTAATTGATTCGGTGGCTGATGACGACGAAGAATTATGGCTGAGCCCTTTGTAATGGGTTGGAAGCATTCAACGACCCCCTCGTAATGCAATTCATATTGTGTGACGCCTGGTTACACAAATGGCATTCTGTGACGCCTGGGTGTCGTTTCACTCTTCTGCCACGTTATATTGCGCATGTTAACGCGGTTCCTTCCCGACATAATGCTTGTATAGGGTTTTTGTGCGCCGGGTTTTCGAGCACAGGCATGGCTCAGTTGTAGAACTCTTGGCTGGCGCGGAGCGGACCCAGGTTCGAACCCCGTCCCATCCTGAACATTTTAGATGTGAAGCATCTTATGGCGAAGCTTAATCCCGTGGTGGTGGTGGTGCTGGTGTGCCGCGTGGCCTCCCTTACTGCGCATGCGCAAACCCTTTCAAAAAAATAAATAAATAAAAAAACCTCCTTTCCGGGAACCCTCTCTCTCCTCTAGGCATCCCTCCCCGCGGCAACCACACCCTCACTGCGCATGCGCCTCCCCTCCCCTCTCTCCCCTCCTGCGCTCCCCCCCTTCTCTCCTCTAGGCATCCCTGCCCGCGGCGTCTACACTCCCACTGCGCATGCGCGTCCCCCTCCTCTCATCTCCTACGCTCTCCCCTCTCTCGCCTCCCGACGCCGACGCAGGCAGCGTCTGCTACCGAGTTTCTTGGTTGAAAAAACCGACTGCTCGCGCTGCACAACCGTTCACTGGCCACTCCGTATATATGGCAATGGATTTTGACCTGCAAGGTGGTGCCGGTGGGAGATTTCTCCTGTGCGTTGTTGAACAATAAAAATTCGCAGCGTGCGCGTTAACTAAAAGCGGACTGAGAGTCTCTGTGTCCAGTCGGAGTCTTCTGTCTCTCATTGCCCATTAGCAGCGATTGACATGTTCCAGTAGGAAACACCGCTTCATCACTGCGTGCTTTGCGCCTCCCAAGTTTTCTCCCCTGCGCAACGCTGCGATGAGCGCCAGCGTCAACGCCGCCGCCAGTGTAAGCGTTAGCGCCCGCTGCTTCACATCTACACATGGTTCCCTTTAGCGGGAGATGGTGTAATTTTTAAAGTTTTTTTTCTTATTTCGTGCGATAGCGGTTACGGACACCGGCAGCGGCGGCGGACAACTACGGCACCCTTGTTTTGATCTCATAACAGCTTTCGCTGTAAAATCAAGTTGTTTAATGTGAGGTCCAACGTTCGTCAAACGTGGCACCACTGAACAAACGGGTATGGATTGTTTCTCCAGGCTTCATTGTTTGCCCCAGTAGCTAAGTGTAGTCGCCGCGCCTAACCATCATCGACTGTAAAAGAAGAAGAAGGGCTTAGTTATGTAACCTTTCCACTCGCACCGCTCGTACTACGTCAGCAGATGGGGCGGTCACATCCAGCAGCAAACGGTTTCGGTACGCCGGAGTATTGCACGTTCGTCGCGCGTGCGCAGAACCGGCGTTCCCTGGCGCGTCTTTGTCGACGTGCATCTCTTAGCCGTCCAGCTGCTCGTTTTTTGCGCGTTCCTTTGAGTGTTTTCGTGCCTGCGTGGTTTGAAATTGTGCCCGATATGCTACGCTGGGCCCGACATTCTACGCTTACATGCCGTGCAAATGCTATGTACTCAAAGCTTATAATTGCCGAGAATTTCAGTGTAAGCCTGCAGAGCACCTAGCCGACAACTTCCACTGACCCGTATTGGGAAGTTGTGCCCAATGAGGTGATTACATCCCAGCTGCAACGATGTTGTCAGAAGCGAGACTTTGTCGAAGACGCAGGTCGTTCTGGTCAACGTGGCAGCATATGCAGTGCACGGGACCCTGAAAAAGTTGAATTGCGCTGAATGCAGAGACGCGCTGACTATGGATAAGACGATCACTGTTTTAGCCGCTCATGAGCGCTACGGTGTCACGATGCATTTCGACCGAGGATAACTCTATTCAGCGATAACGCTGTTGCTCACAGCTACACTGTCCTACAGCTCGCTACGCAGCCAGAACTGCTACTAATGCCCGAATAACAGCTGTTCTTCCCAAAGCTGATAGTGCGATTGCTGGTCAACGAAGAATAATCTGAATTCGTCGCCCGTGAGAATGGCCAAATGAACAAAATAGTGATAAAACATATCCTGCGATACAGACGAACACTTTGCTGAAGAACGTTGGCGACAACCTAACTGGCAAAGTTGTCGACAGTGTCTGTAAGTCAAAATAAAGGAAAGCCAGAACTCTCCAGAACAAATAGGTGTATTTCTGCGACAGCACAAGTACAAAACGAAACTGGATTCTGCAAATAAATGTTTCGCTCTCACAGTAGTATTGCGTTCATATTTCTTTCCAAACACATGCATGCAAGTGCCTCCAAGAAAAAAAAAACGTTACGTATGGAACCTCATTTGAAGAGCACTCCATATTATTACCATGTGCTATTGGAGATTACAACTCCTGTATAAGTGGTAGTCGTGTATACATAGAGTAATCATCCACAAATGTAGCTCTAAACTCCAGAATACTATGCTTTTCTTGTGCTGAAATCTGCCCGTTTTTTTTAGAACAGACATGCGCTCGCGCGACGCTACTCAAGCTAGTCCATCAAACGCTTCAAAGCGTTTCATCGATGTTATGGTCAATCGTTATTTGATGGACGCGCATTATAGTGAACTACACGCCGCTCCCGCATTCATCATCGAGTGTGCGTGTGTGTGTGTTTGTGTGTGTGTGTGTGTGTGTGCGTGCGTGCGTGCGTGCGTGCGTGCGTGTGTGTGTGTGTGTGTGTAACTCACATGGTGCGCATGCGTTTGGCTACGACAGCTCGAACGCGTCGTCTCTTTCATCTCAATCTACGCCGTGCTCTCTCAAAGGCTGCATAAGTAGGCGTCTATTCTTACAACCAGTACCACCACTTCGATGTCATCTCGCAGTCAGTCCGGTTGAGTGGTAGCTGGCTCGGAAGCATTGCGACTTTCAGCGTTGTCTTTCATCTGTGTTTGACCTGTGTCCTGCGTGATATTGCGTGCATCGTGTACTTCTGCACCCTCGAGACCTGCAGCCAGATCGCGCTTACATATCACGGGGAAGCTGACAAAGCCTCCTTCGCGAAAGCCACCAGCTTTATCGTCGAAACGTCGAAAGCACCTGAATACCTTGCTGAGGAAAAGGTAAGGTTGGCATTCTTCAGTATCTTTCTGGCAGTAGTAGGCCATGTACTGCTTATAGGCATGCAGTCGGCACAGTACGTTTTTTATCTTGCTTCCACAAGCTTTGAATTCCTGTGATGATAAAAAAAAAAACCCTCGTTGACGTGCTTCAGAAACAGTCAAAATTCTTATCTTGTTTTTTATGCAGAGTTATCAACGGCCTACAATACCTGTTATTTCGTGTTTACAGAAAAAAAGCACAAGCAACTTTTGCAAGCCGGAAGAGTGACAAAACTCCGAATGCGGGTATCATTCATCGCGCGGAATTGAGTGCTAGATTCAGTGATGAATTTTCTTCACAGTACTGGGAAGGCCTAGGGGTGGACGAGCATTTACCAGATCTCTGCTTTACGAGTGCTTCAAATGAAATTCCATCGGAATGCACAACCATCTCTGGACGAAGAATTGTTTCAGTCATTCATTTCATAAAGGCCATACAAGAACTCGGCAACCATCGTTGGACCAGTCCACATGGTGGTTGCTTTGAACTGCAGGCAGAGCGCAGAGTAGGTTTCTGGTCCGAATACACGTTCAAGTGCAATGGATGCGCCGAAAAGAGGAAGGTCACCACTGACCCTATACCAGAGCCAACGCCTCTAACAGAAAAGACGGCACTTGGAGTCAATGATGCGGCTGTGTGGGGTTTCATGAGCATAGGCTCTGGCCACTCGCACCTTGAAGAGGCGGTGTCCGTCATGGAAATTCCAACAATGGGCAAAGGATCATTTTTGCGCCGAAAGGAAAGCATCCGTAAGGTAAGAGACAAGTTTGTTATATTGTATATAGCTCAACACACCGATCAAACACGCAGATACCACGCCAGCGCTTTGGCTAATTCTCTGAGTATTTTGATTTTGAAGTTGGTACCTCGCAAATACAACCTTTCCTCTTTACTTTTGAGGACAAAATAGTCGGGGTAGTAGCGATCCGCTTGCCCAATTCGGTAAAGTGTCTAAAATGCTACTCAGGAGAACTAGAGTTCCTGTATACGCTCCCTACGGGAGCAGAGTTGCGCATAGGTCCGCCATCTTGCCTGGCTAGCAACGATAGCTATGTGGCGAAGCCGCACTTTGTTTTTGCAGGCGACTTGCTTAAGCCTGCCGCCGATCGACGAAGCGTGTCGGCGATCGCCAGTCGACATGCCTGGCGTGCCAACGACCGGCGGTGAAAGAAGAAACACCTGCTCTCGGGACTGTGCTACGAGAATACGAAACCGTTTTTTAGTCTATCTGAAAACGCAAAGGCGTAGCGTAGTGCCGAATAACATGCGCCGCCGCCGCCAAGTCAAGTGGCGCCAGCTATGGAGGATAAAAAACAACTGACAAACGCGTAATACATGTCCTTCGAGATTCCGGAAGCGCCCTTATCGCCACTCGCTACGCCTACAGCATCGATTATTTCTGTATGGTTTTCGAAAACGGTGCTGAATCGACGTAAATACTTAGGTGTCGAAGCTTAAGGACTTGAATCTAAAGCAAATAAAAGCACCAGTTCGTAGCTAACGGGCTAGAGAGCTCACGACGGTGACTTGATAGATTCTAGGTGGACGGCAGCCGCTTTCGGCGGCGCAGCCATGTTTTCCGGGCGCAGCCTGTGCATCAGCTTCTCCGCAGGGCATGGTTGCTAGCGGCGTTTGGAAAACAGATGCGCAACTCTGCTACCTAAAGGTAGCATATACAGGAACTCTAAGGAGAACAACTGCGTATACATATTCGAAAATCCACACAAAACGGGGCAGAATGCACGAGGATGGGGGCATGGCCCCGCATAGATACAGTACTTGCGCAGTGGGAAACAGTTTGAAAGACGCCGACCAAGGTAAAACATATTTACGAAACGTCTTCGTAAAAATATAATCTTACGACCAGACATTTTCTCTGATGCCTGGCTTGAGTGCTTGCGCAGCTTATCGAGAAAAGACCACTCGTAGCTTGATGATGCAAGTATAAAATGCTGTCGTGGATAGTGTGCCCTAGCTCGTGACAGCAGAACGCTGTTTGCGGGCGGAATCGGCGTGGCTTCTTTCATGTTCTTACCAGCGTTCGTCATCATGTAGAACGGCGCAGTGAAAGAACCATCACGCAATTATGGAAACGCGGTTTAGGAATTCAATTTTCTCTAAGTGGGAATTTTCCTGAAATGTGAAATTTCTGATATTGACCTCACGCAGTGTCCAGTATTACCGCCTTCAGTTCGCCTACTTGAAATATCGCAATCAAGCGGCCACAACAAGTGTACCGCTTCCGAATTGTTTTTTGCTTCATCGACAGCACGTGTTTATTTCACATCAGGCAAGCACGGCGTCTGGCCTAGTGTTCAAGGCACTCGCTTTCGGCCCGCGGGAATCCAAGGGGACACCCGGACTCTGTAAAAAAACTTATTTTGTTCTATCTGTTATTTCTATGGCGCGCGCCGCCTTGCGATAGCAATTATATGGACACTCTGGGCTGATTTTCGCCGTCGCCGTCTGTCGACGCCGTCATGACCCGGATATGTATGTGTGTATATATAAAAAAGGCATACAGAAAAATAAATCGGTACAAAAAATCCGAACTACCTGACTGGGGATTCCAACCAGCGAACCCTCGTCCGGAGCCTGCTGCGCTAGAAAACACAGCCGCACGCCATGCTTTTTTTTTCTTTAATACATGGGAATAAAGCCATGAAATATTGTCTTCTGTGCCAATACAATTCATCACTTTAGAATTGCGCCCACATGCACAAAACACACAATCTCGTGACAGCGATAGAACGGCGAGCTATTCATATGCACCATTTGGCGCTCGCGGTGCGCAGATCTCGAAACAGCTTGAGCGTGTTTTCTATCACGCAATGCTTCAACAGTTTCTTTCAAATTGAAAACTGCCCTTGAGATGCGCACGAAAAAGTGGTTCCCTTCTGTACCACTCATGATGTAGAAGGAAGAAAAAGAACAGCAGGCATACTTGGCGTCAGACGCCACCGCGTGGCAGGAGACGCAGAGGGGTCATTCCACGTGCCGTAGTTTAAAAGAAAAAAAGTATCAAACAGCGTCGAAAAGCGAGGACGAAGATGAAGAAAAGTGACGTTCTAGCCGGCTGCAGCAATACGGAGGAGAAGAAGAAGCGAGCGGTCGCCTGGAACGACGCTGCTCGAACGACGCGGGTCTGGCCCAGTCTTGTGAGAGGGGATTGGCCACATTTTAGCGTTCCTAGTTCCTTTTCTGCTTTAGATTTTCTCTGTGTTTCAGGGGCCGTCAATGCCGGTCTCCGGACCCGGCCAGGGCTCGCCCTGGTCGGCAAGCCGTCCCACCGAGTCGGTACCACTTGAGTGTTTCCTCCGGAACGGCGTAAGCTGTTTGCCTCTCGCGCTTGTGCCTACTGATGGAGGAGCCATTCGGCTGAGCCAATCGGAGGTTTTCCAAGAAGAGCTGCGCAGCATAACCGGGCATTTTCTTGACATTTCGGAGGTGAGGCGCTTCGGCAAGACTGGCATTCTATGCAAGTCATCAAACGTAGAATGCTTGACCGATTTGCTTGCCTGCACGACATTCGCGTACATTACAGTTCGCGCTTTTGTACCACCTCATCTCGCTTACGTGAAGGGCATCGTTCGCGGTGTACCTACCAACATTAGTCCCGAGGCCTTCTTAAAGATGGTCTCTCCTGCTGGCGTGGTGTCAGTTTACAGATGTAACAGGCCTGTTGGTGATACGCGAGTGCCAACTGAAAGTGTTATTGTCTTTTGCCGGTCTAACCCGCCCCTCTGAACTGAAGGCCTGGCCATACTTATTCCGTGTAGAGGCGTTGACACCTAGGCCACTGCAGTGTCGTAACTAGAGGTGTGCACGGGCTTCGGGTAGCCCGAGGGCCCGAGCCCGGCCCGGCCCACGGGCGGGGTTCGGGTGGGCCGACGTCTTCTCATCTCGGGCCCGGGCCGGGCTCGGATTTCATTGTTTTTGTCGGGCGGGCCGGGCCAGATGCAAAGACCGAATCAAGCCCGAACTGTTTTCCACCGCGTATCGCCTTCTCCGCAACCACCCCCCACCCCCTTTCTTGGTTCTCCCTTGATTTAGTCAATTTAAACGCAAGGGGAGAGGGTGAAGTCACACAAGATGAGTTCTGTGATTGTCTATACACGGAATAATGCCCTCTCCTACATCCGAGGTACTAAACTTCTGGAAGAACAAACGGTCTAAATACTTCAAGCTTGCTATTCTTCCGAAAAATAGATTGGCAATTCCGGTTACCAGTGGGAGCAGCCAAGGCAGCTTCAGTAGGGCGTGATATCTGACGCATGAGCGCCGCACTTGACTGATGCCCGAATCTTTGGACAGCTTATTTTTACACGACAACTTGTAATCGTTGCATATAGTGACTGTCATGTGTCGCTTGCTTATGTTTCACTTTGATATGTTGAATGAATGCCCTATTTTATCGGAAAACGACACCTTGTCTCCTCAGCAAGCCATCATAATGTCAGGCCGGACCGGGCCGGGCACGGGCTATTACTTTTGCATGTCGGGCCGGGCCGGGCGGGCTCGCAGCCTTCTTGCGTCGGGCTTGGCGGGCCTTCGACGCTGTCAGCAGGGCCACGGCCGGGCTCGGGCTCTAAAATTGATGATATATGTTGTTTAATGGCGCAAGGGCCATTTATTGGCCAAAGAGCGCCAGGACAAGATGTAGTATATGAACAATGGTTGTGTTAAGTGGCTGTATAGGGGCCTAAAATGCCTCGCGCTTAAGGCGGGTAAAAACATCCTTGTATTAAAATCATGAGAGTGACGTGGAATCTGTGTATAGACAGTGTATGGCAAGACACAGTTATAAAACTGTAGTGACATGTGATATGAGCAGGGATGCCTCATCGCCACCCTTGAGTCCAAGGACCGCGAGGCAGGTGCTGTCTTTAAGTTCAACTACCGCAGCAACAGCCTCTGTTAAGAGGCCGTGCTACGGGATGCCTGGGTAAATAACGTGAAAGCTATTGGCATCTTTTAAAAAAGAAAACAGAGCCTGATATTTAAAAAGCGGTTCCCTAGCTATGAACATTGACGGATGTAGTGGCATTTGTTGTCGATAGGGCAGTAAAAAGTGTTTCCTTCTCATAGCATCTAATTCTTTGCATTGTATCAGAACGTGAAGCACGGTAAGTGATTCACCACACCTGTCACACATGGGTGGATCATTACGGGTCAAAAGGTATGAATGTGTGGTGTGTGTGTGTCCGATCCTTAATCTGCTAAGAGTGACTTCTATGCGGCGTGACTTGGATACTGGTGGCCAGTTTCCAAGATAAGGTTTTATGACATGTAGTTTATTGTTTGTTTCACGGTCCCATAACCGCTGCCAGTAATCCCTGAGTGTTTTTCTTATCACCGGTTTTAGATCCATTACAGGGACTGGTATGGTAGTGTCGGAGGTGTCTTGAAGAGCGCATGCTGCCAGCTGATCCGCTAATACATTTCCTTCAATCTCGCGGTGCCCTGGCACCCAGCACAGTACAACATGGTGATTATCTGCGTAAAGTTTGCATAGTAGTGTGTAGAGCCAGACGACGACAGGATTTTTGTGCGGTTTGACAGTCTTCAAAGCTTTCACAACGCTTAAGGAATCAGTGTATATAACTGCATGGTGCAATTTAAATTCTTTAATGTGTTTGACAGCAGCCAGTATCGCATAAGCCTCCGCGCTGAAAATGCTCGTGTTGGGGTGGAGAACACCAGCATCTAAAAAGGATGGACCAACTGCGGCGTACGACACGCCATTGTTTGACTTTGAAGCATCAGTAAAAAAATTGCGGCCCAGAATATTTCTGTTGTAGTTCGAGGAAGTACATGCGGATATGTGTAACTGGTGCGTGCTTGGTAACTTCCATGAAAGATACATCGCAGTCTATCAGCTGCCACTGCCACGGCGGCAGCTGTACAGCGGGAGCCATCACACAGTGCTCAAAGAGTGGAACCCCCCATTTCATCGGCAAGATTTCGTACGCGGAGTGAGTAGAGCTCTCTCAATGCGGGACGGCTATGAAAGAGACGAGAACTAGTCAGATCATTTATAATGCTGTGTGTGGGATGTTCACTGCTGGCATTGACTTTCAAAAAATACACGTAGGATATGTAGGCTCTCTGCATATGAAGCGACCATTCATTACATTCTACGTAAAGGCTTTCTACGGGGCTCGTCCTAAAAGCGCCCGTAGAAAGGCGAATGCCTAGATGGTGGACAGGGTCAAGCATCTTTAAAGTGGTTGGTGTTGCTGACTGATATACTATGGCTCCATAATCCAGGCGTGTGCGTATGAGACTCTTGTACAAATTTATAAGACAGCCTTTGTCACTACCCCATGTGGTGCGTGACAACACCTTTAAGACATTCATCGTTTTCATGCACTTCTCCTTTAAATATTTAATGTGGGACACGAACGTTAGTTTCGCGTCTAGTATTACACCTAGGAATCTGTGTTCCGTTTTGACAGGTATCCTCTGACCATGCAGATTAATGTCAGGGTCAGGGTGCAGACCTCTCTTTCTAGAGAACAGGACGCATGTACTTTTTTGTGGGTTTATGCTGAACCCATTTTCGTCTGCCCATTTGACCACCTTGTTCAGACAAAGCTGAACTTGACGCTCGCATATAGCAAGATTGCAGGACTTGAACCCTATTTGTACATCATCCACATAGACAGAATAAAACAAGGTCCGCGGGATGCACACACGAAGGGAATTCATTTTTATCAAGAAAAGTGTACAGCTGAGGACACCGCCCTGCGGCACTCCTGTTTCCTGGACAAATGCTCGGGATAACACGTTTCCCAATCGTACACGGAAAGTGCGATCGGACAAGTAATTTTCGATTATAGTCAACATTCTGCCTCGTATACCTAAATGTGAGAGGTCTCTCAGTATTCCAAAGCGCCAAGTCGTATCGTAGGCCTTTTCCATGTCAAGGAATACTGAGAGAAGGAATTGTTTATGGACAAATGCTTCGCGTATTTCTGCCTCAATTCGTATTAAGTGGTCAGATGTGCATCGACCCTCTCGAAATCCGCACTGGCATGGATCAAGTATTTTGTTAGTTTCAAGGAAGTGTATCAGCCGGCGGTTTATCATCTTTTCGAAGAGTTTACACAGGCAGCTTGTTAGGGCAATGGGCCTGTAACTGGTGACTGAGGATGGATCTTTGCCCTGTTTTAAAATAGGAATTACGATAGCCTCTTTCCATGAAGTTGAAATCTGGCCAGAGAACCATATGGCATTGTAGAGGGAGAGTAGTGTTTTTCGTGTTTCGAGAGGTAGGTTTTTAAGCATTTCATATACTATACGGTCGGAACCAGGAGCGGATTTGTTGCAGCAGTTTAGTGAGGCCTGCAACTCAGCCAAGCAGAAAGGTTCATTGTATGCCTCGCATTCTTTGCACTTCCGTTCTAGTTTTTGTTTTTCTATTTTTGCCTTATACATTTGGAAATTTTCTGAGTAGTGTGACGAGCTGGACACATGTTCAAAGTGAGCACCGAGGAAATTTGCTTGGTCCTCCAAGGTTTCAGACTGGGTGTCTACTAAGGGAACCGAATAAGCTGGTTGACCGCTTACTTTTTTCACGCTATTCCAGACTTTTGCCTCGTCTCTATAGGAGTTCACACCCGATAAGAACTTCTGCCAGCTGGCCCTTCTTGCCTGCCGGCGGGTTCTCCGTCCTTGCGATTTGACCTGCTTGAAATTAATCAGATTTTCCGCAGTGGGCGAATCACGCAAAAGCCCCCACGCTTTATTTTGTTTCTTTCGCGCTTCGCGGCACTCGTCGTTCCACCAGGGAACACGTCGTTTGCTTGTTCCCGTAGTTATTTCTTTCATACACTTCGACGCAGCCGCGATTATAAAGGCAGTAAAATACTCCACAGCAGCGTCAATACTAAAACATGACAAGTCCGCCCACGATATATTAGTAATGTTTCGGAACTCCTCCCAGTTGGCTCTGTCAACCTTCCACACGGGAACCTGAGGTGGACATTCATTTTGATGTGTTTTGAGAAGTATTGGGAAGTGGTCACTCCCATAGGGGGTTTTTAACCACTTCCCAGTTAAAATCAAGTAAAATGGATGGGGAGATGATGCTAAGATCGATGGAGGAATATGTATTGTTTGCGAGGCTAAAAAACGTGGGCTCTTTCTTATTTAGCAGGCATGCGCCTGTGGAAAAAATAAGATTCTCAATGAGTCGGCCTCGCGCGTCGGTGCGAGAGTCGCCCCACAGGCTGCTGTGAGCGTTGAAGTCACCTATGACAAGGAAAGGCTCAGGTAACTCGTCTATAAATGATTGTAATTCACCTTTGTGTAGCTGGTAGTGGGGCGGTATATATATTGAGCAGATTGTAATGAGTTTATTCCCAAGTATAGCTCGAGCGGCTACCGCCTCCAGTGCCGTTCGGAGTGGGAAGTGTTGACATGCTACTTTTCTGTCGATTATGATTGCGACACCACCAGATGATGCGAGAGCATCCTGGCGGTCTTTGCGAAAGATAACATACTGACGGAGGAAATTTGTGTGTTTAGGGTTCAGATGTGTCTCCTGAACACACAGCACCTTTGGACACAATTTACTAAGCAGTTCTTGTATGTCGTCTAGGTTGTGCAATAGTCCTCTAATATTCCATTGTAGTATTGTGTCCATGTTGAAAGTGTGCGTGTACTGTGTGTCGCAAAGGAGAGAGAGTTATTTTACAGAGCCTTTGTCAGGCCCTGTGATTGGCGTTTTGTCTTTTTTTGGAGCGGTCGAGGGGTTCTCGCCGCTCCTTTGGCGCTGCCTGCGCCTTACCGCTTGGAGTCGTGTCCATTGCCTCTTGCGAGGCAGTGGACAAGCGCTCCAGTGTTTGGTGCTTGCGCAGTGTTGACTTCGCCTCGAGAGACGAAGCCTTTGGCCCCACCAGCCCTGAGGTCGAGGGGACCTCTTTAGCCGCTGGGATACCCTGGCTGCTGCCAGAGTTCGCAGTGGCTGCCGATGTGGCCATGTGGATGGAAGGCAGGGCAGCCGTGGCTGCTCCCACCTTGGGGGCGGGTGGCAGTCGCCTGGGCACACTGTGCGTGGCGTTGGCGACTGCCTGGGACCGTTTTAGCGCTGCCCCCTGTTGCACTACATCGGCAAACAATGGTTTGTTCGTGAAAGATTGTGAGACTTGTTGTCGGGCTTCTCGGAAACTTATGTTGGCTGTGAATTTGACTGTAAGGATTTCTTTTTCTTTTTTCCAGGATGGGCATGAGCGGGAATATGCGGGGTGGGCGCCTTCGCAGTTAGCGCAACGGGCCTCAGCCTTACATTCATCGGTGGAGTGTCCAGTTGTGGCGCATCTTGCACAGATCAGCTGCCCTCGGCAGCTCTGGGAAGCATGCCCAAACCGTTGGCACTTGAAACAGCGCCGCCGGTTTGGGATATACGGTCGGACTCGTAGCTTTAGATAGCCTGTTTCAACTGTATCTGGAAGTTTACTGGAGCCAAAGGTGAGTATTATATGTCGTGTGGGGATTTCGTTATCGTTGCGCCTGATTTTGATTCTTTGTACGTGTACGACATTTTCAGTTTTCCACCCTTCCAAGAGCTCTTCGTCCGTGAGATCGAGGAGGTCATCGTCGGAAACAACACCCTTCGCGGTGTTCATTGTTCTGTGTGCGCTGACGGATATAGGCCAATCCCCAAACGCAACTAGGTTGGTGAGTTTCTCGTATTGGATCTTGTCTTTGACTTCAATTAAGAGGTCCCCACTGGCCATCTTCGTGGCTTTGTAACCACTTCCAATGGCTTCAGTGAGGCTTCTGGAGACTAAGAATGGGGAGACGTTCGTTGCTTTCTTGTTGGGACTTTCACAGTGTAGTACGTGGTATTTGGGGAATGTCTCTCTTGTTCTCTGGAAGAAATCAGGGTTGACATCGGTGCGCCACCTTTTCAGGGGGCGATCGGTAGAGAAGGGGTTAGGGGATCCCATGGGATGAGTTGGTTGTTCGGCAGCCATGCCAGCCACCCACCACCGAGTCCAACAAGGGGACGCTACGAAACGCAAAGGAATCGCAGACGCCAGCTATACATGGCCGCTATAACCAAATATGATTTACCCTAGGTAGGGTGGCCACACAAGGTTAACCCTTGCCGCCAAGAAAAGATGAAGCCACAAGAAGCGAGGAGAGGACAGGAAAGGTTCAAAGTGGGAGAGAAAGACGAAGATGAGGGGAGAGAGAGAGACAGGAAACGGCGACTGCCGGTTTCCCCTGGGTGGGTCAGCCCAGGGGTGCCGTCTACGTGAAGCCGGGGCCAAAGGGGTGTGTTGCCTCTGCCGGGGGGGCCTTAAAGGTCCAAACACCCGGCGTCGGCTCAACCCCCAGGATCCCCTTTTCCCCGGACACGGCTCAGCCACGCACGGCTAGGCGTGGGAGGGAGTCGAAACCCCCCCCGTTAGCTCGGGTCCGTGGTGTCGCCACACACCAAACGCCTGCTTGCGCAGACGCCCCTGCGGGGTCGGGCTCTAAAATTCAGCCCGTGCACAGCTCTAGTCGTAACTGCTGGCGGTTTGGACACAGTGCAAATGCTTGTAGGTCGTCATTGCGATGCTTTAAATGTGGTGGGTCGCATTCTGCATCAGATTGTGAGGTAGAAGCTCCGAGGTGCTGCTTGTGAGATAAATCACACACAGCCACGGACAATAACTGTTCAGCCCGTTATCAGGAGATGCAGATAATTGAGATTGTGGAGAAACTCCGCTGTTCTCGGGCAGAGGCTGCATTCTTGATCAAAGAGCGTGATTTGGGGTATGCCGCGGATACATCTCGTTAATGTGGGTCCCTAGAAGCGACAGTATCTTCTGCAGTGGCTGCAGCAATTGATAAAGCTATACCTTTAGTAATGGAAAAGATGTTCAACACATTTGCCGAAGGTTTGACTGGGATGTTAGTCGCCATGTTTAACAGCTTTATTCACTCCTACCCTGCACCCACTGTCACTGTTAATAGTGAGTCTCAGCATCAAGTCAATGAATTAAACTCTCAGAGTCAAACAGATATTGCCCCAGAGAAGCTCGCCAGCCCTGAAGTGCTCGTCTCGGCGGGACCAAGCGGATCATTTGGCGAAATGAGGCTCGGAAGTATCACTAATAAGCGTCAGAGTGCCCCATTGTCTCCTACGCATTCCCCAATCTCAAAACCAAAAAAAAGGCACTACCAATGAACACAACGAGCAGGACGCATTGCGCTCTGCGGTAGAGTCAATTATATTAAGTCCACCATAGCGTCTGTTAAAGTTCTTCAATGGAACTGCCGTTCTGTATCCTCCGATTATACTGATCTTCTTTATCTGATACACAAAACAACTCCTGATATTATTTTACTTCAAGAATCTTGGCTCTCAGTAAACGAAAAGTTTTGTATTAATAACTTTCGCACATTCAGGTTAGATCGGCCAGGCAGAGGTGGTGGGTTGATGAGACTCTAGTCTCATCAAAAATGTACCATAGCGTTACTGTAACTTTTGAACACATTTGTTCTGACTGTGAAATGTTAGGAGTAGAGTGTTTGTTGCCTGGGTCATCTAGATTTACAATGGTCAATGTATACTTTCCGAATGGCGTAAGTATTATAGATCACCTAGACTGTGTCATAAGAAATTCCAGTTCAAATTCGATTCTATTGGCAGGAGATTTCAACTCGCACCACACTTCTTGGGGGGACAAAAACGGATGGATGTGGCAAACGATTATGGAATTGTCTGCAGGTTAATAATTTTCGTTGCCATAATTCAGGCCAAATTACCTTTTTACGTGGGCGAAGCTCATCAACATTAGACCTGACTTTTTCGGCTGGTCAGCTTGTCATTTCATCCTGGGATACATTTGACGATGGATCGAGTAGTGACCACATTCCGATTACCTTTGAAATTATGTTATCACATCAGGCTCCTGTTATACGGCAGCGACGGTTCATCAATTCTAAAAAAATATAAAACTGTTTTAAATTCAGCGATATCCTCACTGACCGAATGTAATGAACAAAAAAGAGCTGACTCAGTAGTAGCATGTCTAAGCTCTGCTGTTCAACCGGCAGAGTTTTCTGTTAGATCCGGGACTACAACGTCAAACTCGGCTTGGTGGAATGACGCATGTACGCTAGATTATAGGAGGCGGGAAGCTGCATGGAAACGCCTTCGTCATAACCATTCACCGAAAAACTGGATTGACTTTAAATTCTATGCAGCAATTTTTAAGCGAACCGTTGCCCTAGCTAAAGATAAGCATAAGTCCGATTTGCATTCGTATCTGTCGAAACCGAATAAAAGAGCTGCACTGTAAAAATTTTTACGCAACAAGAAATCATCACAGCTTTTGACGTACTCGCAGTCCGTAGTGCTATCCCCTAAAGAGGCATCTGACTTGTTAGAAGATATAGTGCAAGGGCTCGCAGCGTGTTTTGCTTCGACGTGTTTGAGATCCATTATGATCGAACGCTCGACATCGGACTTTCTGAAAGTTACCATGGCTAAACTGGTGCATGTCATGTTAACTGTGAATCAAGCGGCTCCTGGTCCGGATCAGATCACAAACTCTATGATTAAGTTAATGTTCAATTCCTATCCTGATGAACTTTTGAATATAGTGAATTGTTCGTTACAGTACACATGGATACCGACCTCATGGAAAATTGCTAAAGTTGTTCTGCTACGTAAAAATATGTTCTGGATAACATTCGGCCCATCTCGCTTACTTCAAACTTAGTTAAGATAATTGAAAAAATTATTCATTACCGGCTAAGTGAATTTATTTCTTGTCAGGGTATCCTTTCTCCAAGACAAATATGATTTAGACAGGGTTGTTCAATATGGTTGGCTCATAATGATTTGGAAAGCCGAATTAGTCTTGCAGGAGTCTCTGGTCATATTTCTGCATTAGTTACATTAGATATTGCAAAAGCCTATGATAGTGTTGAACACGGTATATTGATCTCTAGATTAGTGAGCTGTGATGTGCCAAATTACATTGTATCCTGGGTCCAGGAGTTCCTGTCCGAGAGACAATTCTTTTGTTGTCATGAAGGGGTCACGTCTGGATCGTATAAGCAAACGAGAGGTGTTCCGCAAGGATTAGTTCTTTCGCCACTTTTATTTAATATTTTATTATCATCAATCCCAGTTCATCAAGATGTTCACCTTTACGTCTATGCCGAAGGCATCGCATTTTTCTCGACATCCCAAGATATCAATACTTTATACAAAATTTTACAATCTTATTTGGCTGCGCTTGAGGTATGGCTGGACGGACTTTCTTTTTCGCTGAACGTCCGTAAATGCGCTGTACTTGTATTCCCAGTATCAGATCCCCTTTTTTCTTTCACTTCATTATCGTAATGAACAAATTCCGCAAGTAACGGCATTAAAATATCTTGGCATTGTTTACACAGACAACTTAAATTGGCAACAGCTAATTGAACAAAACACTCGTAAAGCAGAAAGCGCCATGGGGTTGTTGCGCCGGTTTTGCAATAAAAATTCAGGGATGCGTAGAGCAACTTTACTTATGGTGTATAAACTTTACATACGCCCCATTTTGGAATTCGGTTGTGTTCTTTTTTCCGGAAGTGCTGCTTACAAATTAAGACCTCTAATATTGCTGGAAAGGCAGGCGCTGCGTCTGTGTCTCGGGCTACGGAAATGTTTGGCTAATAACGTGCTATATTTGGAAGCTCGAGTCATGAAACTTGAGGCAAGATTTAAACAGCTTACTGTGCAGACATTCTTGAAGCCATTCTCGTACCAGAAAGGCAACCGACAGCGGACCAACTAAAGTGGCCACAGCTCGGGCCAGCGACTGGCCGTTGACTCCAGTGGCTCCAGTGGTCTTGCCGGCCTGCTGTCCGACGACCCCGTCACGGCCTGACCACGTCATTTGGAGACGTGCCTGACTGCCGACTGCCTCGTCGAGCGTCCACGAGAAACCCCATCGTAACGAGGACGACAGACGGCGAGTAGTCACGGTTGCATAGGCGCAGGAAACTTTTGACTTTGTAGTTGCGGTTGTGTAGGCGCGTGAGACTTTGACTGTAAAATTGGGTTGTTAGTGTGGTCCGTGTGAGTGTGAAGCGTCCTCGTATCGTTTACTGTAATATAGTCTGTGTTGTGCGCACAAACCACCTGACTGGCGTGTCCTTTATTACGGATCCTTGGCCCACACACTAATTCAATAATAACAAACTTGGCGAGCCTGCCAGGATCCGCAAGTAACATCTCCAACGCGGAAATCGCCATTCAGGTGCATGCACGCAGCACAAGACTACAGCATGGATCTTGATAAGTTAGCGGCTGTGGCAGAGCAGTTAGGCTTGTCTGGCGCGGAACTTCGCGCGTGGATTGAGCGAGAACAGGTTAGGGAGAGTGATGAGCGAGCAGCTGAGAGAGAAGAGGCCAAAGAGGCAGCAGAGAGACAGCGTTTAGCGGACGAGAGGCAGAAGTTAGCGGACGAAAGGCAGCTAGAGATCCTGAAACTTAAGCTCAAGCTTCAGGAAGGTGCTCAGCGTGAGTCATCTGCGGCGACAGCACCCGCCCCGTCAGCAAACCCTTCAGGCCTGAATCCGCAGAAGCTACTGCCGCTATTTGACGAGCGACGCGATGACCTGCATGCGTATTTGCAGACGGTTTGAACGCGTGGCTACTGGGCAAGATTGGCCAAGAGACAAATGGGGAACTGCAGTAAGCATGTGCTTGACTGGTGAGGCACTCACTGTCATTGGTCGTATGACTGCTGAGGAGGCACTAGACTACGATGAAGTTAAAAAAGCTCTACTTCAGCGCTTCAGATTCACAGCACAGGGGTACAAAGAGAAATTTCGGAAAACCCCGCCGGAAGATGGTGAGACAGGGAAACAGCTAGCAGCAAGAATCTCCAGCTACTTCGATAACTGGATCGAGATAGCTGACGTGCCCAAAACATTTGACGGTCTTCGGGATCACGTTATAGCTGAGCAGTTCTTACGTTGCTGTAATCCGAAGCTGGCCATCTTCCTGAAAGAGAGAGAGAGTGCAAAACCCTTGCATCACTTTCAGAGTGCACCGACCGCTTTCTCGAAGCTCAGGGCGTTACCAACATTGGTACAGTCGCAGACGATGCAGAAGATGCAAATAAACCCGGTGCTATGCCACAGAGCAAGCAACAATCGATTTGCTTCATTTGCAATCGCAAGGGACATAAAGCACCAGAGTGTCGAGAAGCATTAGGGGATTCCCAGAAATGCAAGTCATGCGGGAGGCTCGGACACAGAACGGCTGATTGCAAGAACCAGACTGCACAACAGGTGTCCTGCGTCATATTAAAAAAGTGAGGAAACGCAAGATTCAAGATCTCTGGCTGAGCCCACAAGAAAGACATGCGCTGCAATTCAATGTCGTCAGACAAAAAACAAGCCGCCAACGTTAGCAGTCGACTGCATGCCAGTTGTCCAAGGACGGGAACTGGGACAGGTAGCACACGTCCTGAGAGACACGGGCAGCAACACCACGATTGTAAGGCGTGATTTCGTTCCCCGTCGATGTCTGACTGGAAACACCAGGAAAAAAGTGCTGTTGGATGGCCGCTGCAAGGAACTAGCCGAAGCGCGCATCTGGATACATACGCCTTACCTTCGTAGGAGATGTATCTGCACTATGCATGACCAGCCCGATATATGACCTCGTGCTGGGTAACATCCCAGGAGCCAGTGAGGCGCACGAGCCAGATCCTGACTGGAAATTCCCGGACTGGTCAACGAAAGCAAATGCCCCTAAGCCATGTGTCCTCATCTAGAGGAATGTCTCCGAGAGTATCAGCCGTTCCGCCGACGAAGAGCAGAGATCCTGAGCTCTCCAAGCCACTTCAGTAAACGCTATCAGCAATGTGGCACCAAGGTAGACATTGTCGAGAAGGACGCTGGTGGCCTCGCGAAAATAGGCAATGATGGCAAAAAAGCCAAAGCCTGTTGTGTCAAAGAGGACAACAAGATCACAAACGAGGTAGTAATGGTCAGAGGAGGACAGAGGTGGCAGCCAGAAAAAGGACAAAGTTGCAAGTACGGCAGGAAGTGTTTTAGGAGAAACGCTCAGCACCTGAAGCACTTTAGTCACCCCAAGGTCACATACTACGAAGCTGCCTCAGGTGACGAAGATGAGGACAGAGACGAGGAAGAGTTCGAGGAGCGCGCTGATGGCAGAGACTTCGCAAACAGTAGCGATCATGTCAACCATCGCGTAAACGACTCACCGGCGCCTCCACGAACAAAGAAGAGTACCAAGCCTCCACAGAACGAGTGATAATGAAGACAACGGCAAGTGGGATCAAGATGACAAGCGAGTGTGCCGTTACGGAAAAGGCGTGTTTCAATATGAATGCTCAGCACTTGATGAGCTTCAGGCATCTACCCACCACCAGTAAAAAGAAAGGAGAAAATCATATTGTACCGTGGAGACGGAAACCAGAACAAGCCCTCATCATATACAGGTCCAATACTTCAAGCTCCGGACCTCGAGAAGCCTTTCGTGCTCCGCACGGATGCCTCAAGTACGAGCCTAGGCGCAGTGCTTCTGCAGGCCAGCAGTGACAATTTCTTACAACCGGTTGTTTATGCGAGTCGCAATCTGCTGCCTAGAGAGACACACTCCGGTATTAGCAGTCAGCCAAACACGTCAACAACCGAGTGTGGCGTTGAATCTTTATAATTCAAGAGTACTGCTTTAGCGTTGAGTGCATAAAAGGCTCGGACAACGTAGAAGCGGACTGGCTTAAGCCGCATATCAACTGCTTTAATGTTTCATGTGAAACAATTCTGTTTTCATTTCATTTTTGCTTAGATTTGAACGGTTCCTTTTTTTACACCATACTAAACATTTGTGTTTTTTGTACACTACGTGCTGTGAGGAGGAAGAACATTTGCACTAAGGTGAACTTAGTTCAACTGTACAAACGCGCCTGCAACCACGCTTTCTCTCCGTCTCGCCTAGAGTCGAATAGTTGCACGCAACTATCTTAAGGGGGGGTGGTGTGATGATGTGGATTGTGTGGCCGCGACGAAGGCGAAGATGGAACGGCAGTTCGGCGAAGAGCTTCGGACGGGAAGAAAAAAACGACGAGGAGCGTGTGAGGTGGGCAGCTCGAGCGGGTGGTGCATGACACGAGTTGGAACGGCAGCTCGCTGATCGACGGTTCGGGTCATGGCGATCACCAACCAGGCGTCCTGCAGCCATGCGGACCTGGCGAACCTGAGGTTCCGCTCGGAGCTGCTGCTCTCGTCCAGGCGTCCTGCAGATGTGCGGACCTGGCGACCTCGATGCCCGCACTGCCCCTGGTGACCCGGCAGCTACCGACGTTCCTGGCCTGAGGTCCTCGGGGCTAAGGGAGTTCATGGCGTCGTACCAGAAGGGCAACCGACAGCGGACCAACTAAGGTGGGCCACAGCTCGGGCCAGCGACTGGCCGTTGACTCCAGTGGCTCCAGTGGTCTTGCCGGCCTGCTGTCCGACGACCCCGTCACGGCCTGGCCACGTCATTTAGAGACGTGCCTGACTGCCGACTGCCTCGTCAAGCGTCCACGAGAAACCCCATCGCAACGACGACGACAGACGGCGAGTAGTCACGGTTCCATAGGCGCAGGAAACTTTTGACTTTGTAGTTGCGGTTGTGTAGGCGCGTGAGGCTGACTGTAAAATAGGGTAGTTAGTGTGGTCCGTGTGAGTGTGAAGCGTCCTCGTATCGTTTACTGTAATATAGTCTGTGCTTGTGCGCACCAAACCACCTGACTGGCGTGTCCTTTATTGCGGATCCTGGGCCCACACACTAATTCAATTATAACACACACCTTTTTATCTTTCTAAAAGGAATGACCACAAACTCAAAATCCGTGAATACCGGCCCAGGACATGCATGTTCGCTAATTCTTTTTTTCCGAAGTGTGTGGCAGAATGGAACAAGCTGTCTGAAGAACAAGTATGTTGTGCAAATGAAGAAATATTTGTATCTATGTTGTAACCCCCCCCTGCTGAAACGCCCAAGGGCAATGCGGGGTCATTCTTAAATAAAGAAAGTAGTGATCTTTTCGAACCGCTAGGATCAGTCACAGTGGAAAACTCCACTCCACGACTCCGTACGACAACAGTTGCCTTCGACTGTCTATGCTTGGCTTCAAACGACATACTACATCTGTAATAGTACAGCGATTTATTTACCAAAGTACGTTTTGCTCCTTTTCGCTAGTAATAAATATTTGTTGTGTTTACGGCTTTCAAGCGGACATTTTTTCTACCGCATGTGAGGTTCCGTCCGTTTCACCCAACGCAGCCTGCGTTTGACTCAATTCTCAAACTGCTGATGCTCAGAACGCAAGAGCAGCCTACCGAACGAAGCTTGGGGAACGACTGTCTGGGGCTCCCAATTCTCAAACTCTCCGTTATCGGCCAGCGCGTCGGTTGCTAATCGCAGCAATTTCAATGTAGAACGAAACAGTTTCGCGACTGGTATGATGGATAACTCGAGATGGAAGCATCGCCGAGCCGCCGAGCTTCGCGGGAGAAGCGCGTTCGCTCGTTGCGTTCCATCCGTGAGGTGCGCGAGTACGAGGGAAGGAACCACTCTCACCCGCTGACTCTCTCCCACGTCGCAAGGCGCAGCCAATCGCAGAGCACGCGCAACTACATCTTCAGCGAATAGGAAGACGCGCTCACTGCGTTGCAAAATGGAAGGGGAGCACGCGTTAAGCGGCTCTCGCCCTCGTGTGTCAGACGCCCTTCGTGTCTTTAGAACCTTAAGAAGCATGTTAGGGAAGCATCGTTGCATTCCTTCGGGCACGCCCGATTGAAGAGGAGCTGGCGTGCGTCAGTCGACGCATAGCGCTTGGCTGAACAAAACACACAATTACGCCACTATACCTCGCGACAACACTCTGTGGCAGCACAGCCAAAGCTACGTGGGCGGAGCTTCTGCACATGTGTTGCTACGCCAAGTAGTCCGTTTGCGGGCCATTTAGGTTTCGGTTTCGCAAGCGCATCCAACATGTACGTTTTCGCATGAACATCCAAGGTTTATGATGTTATTTTTGAAATAGTGTAATAAAAGATAGGTTATATGTAGCTGTAATCGAAAGCTATGACAAGCCTTGAGATATTCATGAACGCAGCAGTGAAGGAAACGTACGTGGAATCATTGCTGTGTTCTTCTGCGAATTCGAACATAGCTAATCTGCCAGTGGTTCAAGCCCGCGTGTAAAGTGAGCACCATACAGTAATGCTTGCATTTGCTTGCTTACATGTTTTTTTTTTCAATGCATTAAAATATTCTTTAGTGCTAAGGAACACAGGAAGCAGCTTTATTGAAGCTGTCAGATTTATTTTTGAAAAAAAAAAAAAAGAGGGGGGGGGAAGGCGCACGGCCGAGCAGGAACTGTGTGATAGGAAATTCAACGCAATGGCAAGAAACCATGTCCTAAATTTCGGTGATACAGGGTCGGTATCGTCGTTTTCCTTCTTTTGGAGACGCAACAACTTTCTGGAGACGCTCACGTTAATTTGTTTGTGGACGCGAAGTCACCGATGGGTCGCAGATATCTTGGCCACGACTGGTCACAGGCGGGCGTCTCACGTTCGTAAATCCACGGCCGTGGTAAATCCAAGCAGGGTGAAACGCACTCCTTACTCGGCCAAAAACGCTGTTTTGGCAGTTAGCCGCATAATAGACATGAACGCGCCTGTTGCCCAGGCGAAACTTTTCACTGGTGATTTTATCCTTCAATATCGCTGTCATGGCAAAGCGCCAAGAACCGCTCCCGCCGTAGACGCCGACGGGTACAGCGTTAACGTACGCGATCTTGAGCTTTATTGAATCAGCAATATCAGGCAACCGAAAGAACGACCACATATGGAACGCCATTTATAAAAAGGGGTCATTGTTTTTACGTACAGTTTCCAATCGCAATATTGCTTTCAAGCAGCTGGTCTTGCTGAAGATTGACAGGTCGCCGGTGTCACTTTCAAGGCGGCTATCGCGATGAGAGACCCACTTGCGCTGACGGTATCACTCACACACTACTTCTTTCTCCGTGATAGCATATGCGGGAAACCAAATATTTGACGACGCACAGCTGTCTTCTTTTCCTTCTGCTCGATGAACACAGATCACCTAGCGAACGCGCAGTCATCCTCGCTCACAAACCACGATGTGAACTTGCTGCAATCGAACGACGCCATCGTTGTTTACTGGGGCAGGAAAAAGGTGAAATGACACTAGAAAACCAGAAAACTTGAAACAGCAAAAAACGAAACTCCCGCACGGAATAAGTCTTCTTGATAACAATGCGAAGGATCTTGAGCATAATAACTACATCTTTTGTCTTTATGTTTCCTTTATGCCACGTAGTATATAAAAGTTAGCGTTCGCGGACTAAATGCAGACGCCTAGTAAAAAAGTGCGTGATTCGGCTTCGTAGCTTTGGCTGTGTTGCCACAGAAAGTTGTCGCGAGGTATAGAGAAATCGTGAGCGCGCGTCGGCTGATTCTGGCATTGTAGGAGCTACATGACAAAAGCTGGAAGCAGACACGCTGAGAAGGCATCCAAGCTTTATGAGAAGAAGGTAGGCTGTTGATATCATCTCGACTCTACGAGAAATGCGCGGGCTAACGATGTCTCGGCACTGTATTCATCTTGCGCTTCCTTCTAGTCTATCAAACGTGGTCGTCATAAGATAGGTGGAGTGATCAAGCACCTGCAAACTTTGCGACTTTGAACAACGGGCACAAAATTTCGAAGGCCAGGTTATTTGCGAGATGGGCTTATGTAGTCTACAAAATTTGAACGACAAATACAGCCTTGAAAATATTTCAGCTGCGTTCATGCACATGCCGCCATATAGAGCATAACACATGGCATGTAGTGACGCCCAAATTCGCGCCATGTGCGTGCCATCGTTCGTCCTTCAGTCCGTTATGTGGACATGTGCTTGATTTGGATATAAACAACCAAGAAACACCTACGCGACAAATCTGCGTTGGCTGTCATGCACCTTCCGGGTGCTCTCTTCAGCAATTGTCTAAGCGGCGCTGAAGTGCACGCGTTGTCAAGAAGTGACTGTGTAGCAGCGAACATCTGCCGCTGATCGAGCCTAGTAGGAATGGGCCTTGATCGTGTTCGACAGTGCACGTGTTACACGGATATGAACCATCTGCGAGGTGATTAGATTTGTAGCGCCGAGGAAAGTAGGCATGGTCGGTTAGTTTTGTTCAACCTGTCAACGATGATTCGTTCGGCACCTTAGCGGTTCGAGCCAAGGCGACAAGCGCAGTCTGAAGCGTTGAGTAGCTTGGATGTATCGCGCGCAGTAGCAGCGTTCTCGTGCTGTAGTGCTGCGTTGGAAAAAACCCCGAACAGATGAAGCGTGGCTTTCGCCCCGGTCAATCTTCGGGGTACTTCGACTGTCGCTTCTGTTATTTCAGCTGACTTCACTTATGTGCCGACTGTCGCTTCTGTGCTTTCAGCCAGCTTCACCCCTAGAGCTCGAATCTGGCTCCGGCTGGCACTGTGGCACCGCGCCTCTGTTCCGAGTGCCCGACATGACTGCCAGATGATGGAAGATTCCAGCGCGACGGTGACGCAGGCTGAAAGCCCGCCACATAACGCGCTGCAGATGCCGCCAACTCTTGCGACAGACAATACATTATAGGTAGGGCTCCGTGTTTTCGGATTATAAAGCCGGCTTTTTGAACCCGATATCGCGAGGCAGCCTCTCTCATAAAGGTAGTAGCCGCAGAAGTAGCTGAATTCTCCGTCATAGTATACATAGTACAACGGCGCGGGTCCACAAAGTCGAACTTACGCAGTCGATTGTGAAACTTACCCACACATGCCATAGGAAATCAACTGCTCATCACCCTCAGACTAACGGGCTAACCCAGCGACTTATCGGAATGCCGACCGATATGTTGACCATATATGTCGACCTCAAGCACCGTACGTGGGACAAGGTACTGCCATATGCCACATTCGCTTTAAATACTGCATTGCAGGAGAATACTAAGTTGACGCAATGCCAGCTAGTGTATGGTCGAACAGTTACCACGCACTTAGATGTAATGCTGCCTGTAAGTGGCAATGCAGAGCACAAGCCTGGCATCGGCGAGTTCACTCAGAGAGCCGAATAGGCACATCAGTTGGCACGACATCGCATTAAGAACGCACTGATGCAAACCGATACAACCTGCAGCGGAGAGAAGTCGAAGGCGCACCAGGCGACAGAATTTGGATATGGACCCCCGTATGGACGCCCTACCTCTCCGAAAAGTTTCTGCGTCGTTATTTCGGCCCTTACCGAGTCCTACGTCGAGTTGGCCCCTTAAACTATGCGGTTCCACCCGAACGTCAAATGAGCTCAATATGCTACGTCGCACAGAAACTGCATGCGATCAAGAATATGACAGACAATGAATATTGTACAATACACCTCCAAACAGTACGAATACCACTTTCCCCAACAGAGTCACGCATCAGACCTTGTCAACATCATCAACTGCCATCGTACGCATCGAGAAGATGCGTTCTTGGAGGAGGGATAATGACGCAAGACAGACGCCATGTTCAATCTACGCGCGCAGGTTCGTGCGAACTCTGATAGAACAACGGCTCCATGATAAAACAAAAAAAAAACCGCCAGGCCTGCGCAGAAGGCGCAGCACAGCCACAGCGAAAGCTGGGAGAGCGGCCTTTAGCCTTTTTTAAACACTCTTGGGGCAACTACTACAAGCCCACTTGCATGGTACCCACTACGCTATAAATCAATAATTTTTGTGTAGTGGGGAAGCGTCTACTATGCCATTCTTCGTCATTCTTCAGAAAAGCGCGGTGCCCGCTACACTCTTGTAACGAATTATGTGCACTTTGTTGATGCTGTGGCTGACGACGATGAAGAATTATGCCTCAGGCTTTTGTAATGGGTTGGAGCATCGGACGACTCACTCGTTAGGCAATTCGCATTGTGTGACGCCTTGGTTCTTACTTTACTGCTCTAAAACGCTTTACAACACACGTTAACGCGATTCCTTATCGGATATGAAGCCTGCCTAGGGTCAGTTTGCACCGCAGTTTCAAGCGGTGGCGTAGCTCAGTGGTAGAGTGCTGGGCTGCCACGCAGAGGACCCGCGTTCGACTCCCATTCTGTCACAGGTGTTTTTTATTTATTTACTTTTTTTCATATTTCGTGCGATATTGGCTACGGACACCGGCGGCGGCGGACAACTACGGCGCAGAAACGACCCTTGTTGTGATCTCATAACAGCTTTCGCTGTAAAAAGGGCCGTGAAGCAGCGCGCCTTCTCAGCGCGTGATGCGATGAAGTGACGCGCCGCTCGAAGACCCCTCGGAGATTGATTCTTCTTGGTCTCCTGCGAGGAACGCTTCTAGCATCTTTACTTTTGGAGCAAAAGTTGGCCCTATAAGCAAATTCTTATTCACATAATGCCCGAAATGTGCGTTAGAACCCTGTTCCATTCCTTATCGAAAGGGTATTTTCTATGCGGCCATTGATAGATAGGCCGGTGTGGCCGATGTAAACTCTACCTCAATTATGTCAACAGTATCTCGTAGACCGCACCGAGCGGGAGACGTCAACATATGTAGGGCTACAGGAGCGCAAGACGTCTTGATATACACTGTAAAAAAAATTGTGAGACAAACGGAAGACACATTTGAATTTTAGAGACAACAGTTCTGTTCTTGCGTCAGTTTCCATTTTGTGGTAGTTTTTCATGTATGGTGCGCGATTGTTTCTTAAAGAAAAGACTTGTTGGATTTTTCCGTTAATGCTGTTTTCTGTTATCTGCTATCCTACAGAAATGTTGAGCTCCCTTGAACCGAATTCAAATGATGGAGTAGTTCGCGATTTTTTGACAATGCCGTCCAGCATCCGCTACCATTGCGGCCTCCCCTGCAACGTTATTGTGAGGTGGCATAGCCACTTCTTTCATTTTCTTGTTAGCGTTCGTTTTAGCACAGGCGCCCGGCAATGCTGTTTTCGAGATTCCACGGTAGCGCCAGAACACATGGCCTAGCGAATAGACGAAGCAAAATCAGGCCCTCCAGTGCATATATGTATTAAAGCGGGTTGTTTTCCAGGCAGCAGTTGACTCGACGAAGCACTTGTTTATTTAACGCAATGACTTACTCGATGCAGGCCGGTGATCACAGTCCCTCATCTTACTCTTTTCTCTGCTCGAGCCCCGTGTCCACTGCCCTCGTTACAATCACTCCCGGCCAATGAGGGAGCCATCCTGGCGACCTAAGGGCAGGTGGAAACAAAAGGGTCATGGTACTGCTTGAGCCGAGAGATGTGCACGAGTTCTTGTCTATGACGGCGCTTGTCCGCAGATGCGTGCAGCGGCTGTACGAGGTAGTTGTCCCACCTTCCCTCATCCTCCATCACCGGCTGTGGCGGTGTCTTACTGGGAGACTATCATGACCAGCACTTCTGCTTTCGATCAGCGCCGGATCATCTCCTGCACGATGAAGAGGATTGCGCTACAGGGACTTTCCTTCTCTTTGTAAGGGTTCCTCCTCACAGTGAGGGAGCACCCACGTACCATGTAGGGGGTTCGGCCCCCCGCGCTCTACAGCGGCAATAAATGTTTCTACCACCACCACCGGTGATGTTTGGTGCACTAGGGACCGTGGTACCTCGAAGAAAGCTTGTGAGACGGAACCCATAATCAGGGAGATCGTCCTCCTGGTTATGAACCAGGAGGTTATGAACGGATCGTCCTCCTGGTTATGAACGGAACCCACCGGTCGGACGGAACCCATAACCACACCAATGACTTCGGAGCAAAACACTTTAGGCGTAGTTGATGCAGCGGTGGTGATCTTTTCGGCTTGTCTGGTCTTGTGACGTCAACGCACGAGCAAGCTGGCGACATTCTTCAGCATGTGCAGCTGCCCGTGAGAGACCA
>JALIZH010027106.1:0-17901 GCA_030522465.1 Rhipicephalus appendiculatus
GGCGGCGCGCCAGTCGCAGTGAACGGAGTGTATACAGCTCTACTCAACGAGGTTCCGGAGATTACTACGCAGTCTCCGATGGATAAGCCCCCCTAAACACTCTGTGACCCATTGCATCGTTACCACCGGGCCACCTGTTCACTGGCGCCCTCGCCGACTCGGTCCTGACAAACTTCGAGTTGCTCGCAATGAGTTCGAGCACATGCTGCAATTGAAAATTATTCGTCCGTCATCAAGCTCGTGGTCGTCGGCGCAGCACATGGTTCCAAAGAACAACAACGACTGGCGGCCCTGTGGTGATTATCGTGCACTCAATGCGGTCACCGTTCCAGACCGATACCCGTTACCCAATATTCAGGACTGCACTGCCTTTTTAACCGGCACAACAGTATATTCGAAGATTGATCTCGTGAAAGCTTATCACCAGATCCCCGTTGAGCCTTCCGACATCCCCAAAACTGCTATAACTACCCCATTTGGCCTTTTCGAATATTTAAGAATGCCTTTCGGTTTGCGCAACGCAGCTCAGACATTTCAGCGCTTTATAGACGAAGTCACCAGAGATCTGCCAATTTGTTTCGCCTATATAGATGATCTTCTCGTCGCCAGCAAGGAAACAGAAACACACAAGGCACATCTACGCCAACTTTTCAGTCGACTTCGAGACTACGATCTGGTCATAAATGTTGAAAAATGCCAGTTTGGCGTCTCCGAGATCGCATTCCTCGGACATCGCATCACAAAAGAAGGCATCACTCCTCTACCTGACAAAGTTGAGGCTATCATCGACTACCCCCACCAAAGTCCGCACGCAGTCTGCGACGTTTTCTCGGACTCGTAAATTTCTATCGCCGTTTCATTCCGACATGCTCTACACTGCTGAAGCCTCTTGAAGATACTGTCTACTTCGAAAGCTGAGTCGGCCGCTCTTCCCTGGGACACGGTCGCTGATGAAGCCTTCGCCGCCATTAAGACCAAGCTCGCCCAAGCCACTCTCCCACACCACCCTTCACCAACTGATCCCACTAGCCTCATGGTGGACGCTTCCTCAGAAGCAGTTGGAGCCGCTCTTCATCAATGGATCAGTGGTGCATGGGCTCCTATCTCCTTCTTTTCCCTATAGACGTCAGACTCTGCCCAGGCGGCGCTGCGAAAAACACCGCCACCAGCGCTCTCATCGCCGCCCTGGCCATAACTGGGTAGTGCAAAGAGAGCCGTCCGCAAGCGAATGTGCGTAGGCCACTATAGAACCCCCCCCTCTTTCGCTCGTGTTGAGGGCGGTTTCCTAAAAATCAAGGACCTGGAAAGCTTCTTCCGTCAATCCACCCTCGCTTCAGAAAAGTAGGAAGCTCATCAAAGTGAACTGCGGCTATACAGTGCAAAAGATGTTTCAGTTATTTCGGCGTGCTGCAACTCGCAAGCGCAAGCGAGCATCGCATGACATTGAGTACGAGGCACTCCGAGGTGCGTTCTGTAACGCCTAATTGCGTTAAATTTGGGCATATACAAGCGATGAAGTACGTACACGAGCAATGTTTCTTACGATCAGTAGTACAAAGCTCGCTTTATCAGGCACGAATGGTCGCGGCGATTTTCGCCTTCGCAGTAGCATTCTCCATCCATCTCTCGCTTCCAGTGCGTCGAACTGTTTTATTACGCATCCTCGAATGTACTGTTGACGGTTGTCTTCCGTTTTTATATACTGCAAATGGGGATACGTGCGTGTGCACTTTCTCGGTGTACAACGAAAGGCAGAACTGTGGCCTCCGAGATAGCTCCGGCAATCGCGGAGACCACGGGCAAGAGAAACCTGACGGTGGTCAAGACGAACATTTTGCGATTTACTTGTATGACGCACGTGTTAGCATTTGCTAGTTAAAGCCGCAACTTTGAACCTTCAATGCGTACGTGCGCGATGCTGTGTGATGACGACCAGTTCAGATTACGGGTGGTCGCGGAGTGCGCGATGTTTATCGCGTGCTTCACCAGTCTGCATTTAGCTGCTGCACGGCGCGCACCGCGGTCTGAGGCTCTGCTGAGCTTCATAGTCAAGGTTACCACGGTTCTACGTCAAGGCTACTCAAAACAGTAACATGAGACCCACATTATCACACTTTCCCATGCGACCGGCTGTGGAGAACGCGAGTAATTCACTTACCCAACACGTTTGCAACGGCCCGTATCCAGAGCTCTCACCGTTCTGCTTCGTGCAACAGCTACGGAAATCGGTAAAACTGAAGTCCTTTACGTCCGTGGCAATTCACAGAGCGTCGACTGAAGCTTTTCTGGCCTTTCTTCGTAGCGCGGAGCTGTTGCGTCTGCTCTTGTTTTCGCCGTCGTTCTGGCGCGCACTTCATGACGCTTCGGTTGCGCGTTCGACTAGCGGAGAGAAATTCGTAGCTCTTTTTCGGAGTGTTCAACGCGCCAACACACCAAATATTTAGGTTAATCGTTGTTTCCAACTCGCTAGTTGCACCTGGTTGCACAGTAAACTGTGCAAGGGAGCCGGACTTTGCACTACCCAAAACTGCTCCGACAGGTGGCGCCAAGTGTCTGCAAAACTCCAGAGTCTGACGTCTATAGTTACGCGACACTGAGCGCCTATACAGTACTTTCGGACGGGAGCTCCTCGCGGCCTACCTTGCGGTGAAGCACTACTTTCCCGAAGGGCGAGAATTTGAATTCTCACCGACCACAAGCCACTTGTTTCGGCTTTACGCTCCTGCAGTGCCACTCATACTCCTAGAGAGCTTCGGCACCTCGCTTTCATTGCCGAGTTCACACAGATATACGCTACGTCAAAGGCAGCCTCAACAGTGCAGCGGTACGCTCTTAGTCGCATTACCATCAACGCCACAAGCTCCATCGACCTTTCCTTGTCTTCACTGCCCGAGGCACACGCATTAGATGATGAGCTTCCACGAGTCCGATCATCTACATCCCTCCGACTAGAGCAAGTTAACTTTCCCGACCACGACGTCACGCTCTGGTGCGATGTTTCACACAACGGTACTCGCATCTATGTTCCTTCGGATCTGCGTCGTGCTATTTTTGATACCCTGCACCCAATCTGCCATCCAGGCGTACGAGCTACGCAACACCTGGTCACAGAACGCTATGTCTGGCCACGCATACGCACTAACATTCGTGACTGGGTTCGCACTTGCACAACGTGTCAGCATATCAAGGTAGAACGGCACACCAAGCTTCCATGGGGAAAATTGCCGCTCCCTGATGCACGTTTCGACACCATTCATCTGGACATCGTCCGTCCATTGCCACCTTGCCGTGGATATACGTATTTGCTTACGTGTATTGACAGGTACACAAGGTGGCCTGAAGCAGCTCCAATGCCTGACATCACGGCGGAGACAGTCGCTCGTACTTTTCTGTCTACCTGGATTAGCCGTTTCGGCGTGCCATCAACGATGACTACTTATAGAGGCAGACAGTTTGAGTCCGCACTTTTCACCTCTGTGACATCTCTTCTGGGTTGTGCGCGCATTCGCACCATTGCGTATCATCCTGCATCGAATGGTATCGTAGAGAGACTACATCGTCATCTGAAAGCAGCACTCGCGTCTCAGCCTCATGCCGAAGATTGGGTATCACACCTCCCCATCGTGCTGCTCGGCCTTCGGTCAACGCTCCGACCAGAACTTTCCTGCTCTGTAGCCGAGATGGTTTACGGCTGCACACTCCGTTTGCCGGGTCATCCCGTCAACCCCGTAACTACGCAGTGTGTTTCGGATCCATCTTCTTTCGTCCAGCGTCTACGGGTCTACATGCAAAGCTTACGCCCATCCCCAACTTCTGCTCACACGACTAAGCACGACGTTTTTCTGCCATCAAACATACAGACATCTTCCCACGTGTTCGTTCGTGTTGACGCGCCTCGTCGTCCTCTTCAGCCTCGCTATGATGGTCCTTTCCCAGTCATAAAACGTTCCGAACATCATTTTACAATCCTGCGCAATGGGCGCGAAGATACAGTCACAATCGAGAGGATCAAGCCGGCACCCTCACTATCAACAGCTCCGTTTGACAACCTCTTCAAGTGCCAATGGCCACTTGTCCGTAGGGGGGCCCACTTGGGGCGGACTTTTCTTCTTCTGGCGCACAACAACTTGGGACGTGAACTAGTAGTGGGGTTCTACTTAAGAACGAGGAAGAAGTAGTTCTCAGAATGGGTATTAGCATTATTTTTCTTTTTTTCAATTTCAAATTATATGTTGCCAAGCAATACGATAGTTATCACTAGAGGCCGGATTTTTAGGCACTAAAAACTCGTGTTTTAGGCGCCAAAAATAGGCAGGAAAAACACAGTTTTAGGCCCCCCAAAATCGTAAATATAGGCACAATAAATTTTTACAAAAACTCAAATTTTCGAATAAAGGACGTGCGCGACCTGTTCTACGACAGGAAAGCAAACAAATGTTATATTTTATGATTGTACAAAGGCGCTAATGATTTAACATAGCCATGCAATGGTCCCTTTTCGAGCACGGTTTCCAGAACACGGTCTCTCCTTTTATTGTCCAGAATGGTAAGTTAAGTGTCCACCATCAAATAAACACGCTCCTGGGTCTGCTTCTTTTCGGCATGGCTGGGAAGGGCAGCATAGGATTCAATAGCCAGACCGCTAAAAGGCCAGAATGGTCTGTTAGCCTCGTATTGGCCGGGTCTAACAGCGCAGGGTCAATTTCTACTCTTTGTGTGAACACCATAAAGGGCCCCTTACCAGGTTTGAGCGTTTTGAGCTAGAAGTGTAATGCATGCACTGCGCTAACGATCACGTCTGCCAAGATTTGCAACGCTACGCTCCCCGGAAGAAGGTGAAATGTCAGACTGAATGCCTCGTGCCCTTTATCTCACGGGCTCGCGCACCAATGTGGGGGGAAGTGAAGTTCAACAAGGAATGGTCCTGTGTATGTCACAGGAGTACATGAAACTGCGAGAATTATTCGAGGCTGCATGTGTAATTTGTGCACTGTTGCTTGAATAGAAGAATGAAAGTTAAAAGAAATATTAAAACATACAACGGAATGTGTGCGCGTTTTTCAACACGCCCAACTTCATACTCTTGTCAAGAAATTTGGCTTGCGAGTGGCAAAGGTTTCAAGCTCACCTACCGGCATCATGCTTTCGCGGCTCGTAATGAACCAATTAAAAAGTTCTTGTGGTACAAAGCTCTTCATTAGGCACGCGAACACTTCCAGTATCTGACTAAAATTTCTCATGTGACCTGGTGAAGCGCCCTTAAAGAGTAATTTACAAACGAAACAAAAGCCATCTGCACATCTGATTTTTTTTACCTACTTTCTACTTCCCCTGACGGCACTCCATGGTTTCGCATTCGCTCTCCATATTCCTGCTGCTGCGCGCAGGCACCTCCTGTTTTCTGCCCCCCCACCACGCCCAAGTCTTCAAGGAGGTGCTTCAATTCCATGGGAACACTGGACTGGAAAACCGGCGGTAAAAGCCGCCCGCCACGTCCTCGGCCATGGACGCCACTCTCCTTTTCTTCCCCTCTCCTCTTCCCGCCTTTATTTTCCTCTCCCCATTCCACTGGACACGCTGGCACGTGCTCCCATTTAGGGTTGCAGAAATAGCGTCTTTTCCTCTCCCTTGCTCCAACCGCTCGCGCCATGTCAGTGCGGTGGGGTAAGGTGGCCGGCGCGTCCCATTTCACTGCTGCTACCGGTTGCTTCCCGGGTGTTTGTTGAACTAGGGAACTAGGTTGTTGCACCCCATAAAGTTCCGAAACGTCAATTTTGCCCAGTAACAAGAATTACTGTCTCAAACTGTACTCGAAAGCAAAATTTGAGGCTAAATAGCGTTCATATAGGCACCAATTTCGAAAATAGGCATTTATGGGCACTTATAGACATTTAGGCACAAACCCCAAAAATAGGCATTTATAGGCACTATAAAAACACTATAAAAGCCCTCCTTTACCCCTAATTCATGCTCATATATCAAAGTGGCGCGATAGGAACGCAAGGAAAAAAATAGGCATTTGCCTATAATCCGGTCTCTAGTTATCACCCATAGCATACAATACATTTTCTTGGCCAATCCCCCAGAGTGGGTATGTGCCACAGGATAGAGGCAACAACAACAACAACAACAACGGCGTGCACGTACGTATAAACCACGCTGCGTTTTCCTAAACCGTGCTTCAGAGTGCTACAAACCTATTGGCCCATTTTTGTGGAAAGCTACTAAAGTTCGGCAGGTCTCACATACTGTGAGAATCGAGAATAGAGCTGTGCGCCGCCGCGCCGCGCCGCCGCCGCCGCCGCCTGTTTTTACTCACGCCGCTCGCGCCGCCGCCGAGATTCCGAAAGTGACCACGCCGCCGCCGCCGCCGCTCAATATTTGCGGCGCGCCGCCGTTAGTCCTTTATTTTAACCCGAATGGGGAATCTGGGCATAAAGTACGTCACTGGGGGAGCTCTTTTTGATGTGTCCATGTAATGGACTCTCCATTTCAGCCGCCGCTCATTGGTGGGAGCAGGACCAGCAGCGCGGCCTCTCTTTCCGGTTATCGTCTTCAACGCCATTTTGACGCCACCAAGTTTTCATAACTCTCGACTGAAATTAAAGTAACGGAATGCGCTTAAACCATAGAGGGGAAAAAAAAAAAAGGGAGTGAGCCGGCCTAGCATCTGTAAGCCAACCTCCTCTGAATCCGCTTCCTCTTCAGGCTTGTGTCACAATTCCCATCATGCTCTTGGTTTCCTTTTTCTTGTTGAACAGATGGCTCAAAAACTGAAATTCGCGAGCTTGCGCGTCTCATGTCCACAAACAAACCTTCGTTGACGCCACTCCCCCCCTCGTGCTCCATGCTCTGATAATAGTTCCCAGCATGCTCCTGATTTTTTATTTTATTTTAATTATTTATTATTTATTTATTTATTATTATTTTTTTTTATTTGTGGCTGGACAGTTCTCGATGTGTACCCATAGTGGACTATCCATTTCGGCCGCAGCTGATTGGCTGGAGTTCGGCGCTGATCTCGCCCCCCTGTTTCCGGTTCTTCTTCCGCAACGTCAATTTGATGTTACGAAGCTTTCACAACTTTTGTCTCTAATGAAGGAACGGAATGCGCTTCAACGCAACGAACGCAGCCCCCCAGAGATCCACTTTTGGGCGTACATCTCGGAGGCCGTGCACAAATTCTGATCGCGTAGAGAGAGCGAGATGCAAGGAAAGGCAGGGAGATTAACCAGACGCACGTCCGGTTTGCTACCCTGCAGTGGGGGGAAGGGATAAAGGTGCGCAAGCCATCGAATCAGGTTTAACCCTTCGCGACCGTAAGAAAAAAAAAACTTGCCAAAACGACCGAAAAATTTTTTCGCTCACTTTGTAGAGCTTTTTTTTCTGAATCAATTGGTACCATTATTTTAATGAAATAACGTTTTTTTTTTAAATTTTTCTAATAGCGTACAAAAATACCGCATGCGCGGTATCAGAGGCGGCAACTAAATGAAACGTGAGACACGGGAGAAGGAGGAAGAATAAACTCTATTGAAAAAAAATTTACATCATCTTCCCAATCAGCTACACAGGATGTTTCCAGAGGTTTACCCAGACTCGATATGTAAAGCCTGTAAAATAGAAGCGGCCTCCCTAAGCCACATGCTATGGGGGTGTCCCAATCAGCAGAAAGACTCCCCAGAACCTCTCCGGGAGCGATGGCGTACAACGCTGCTCAGCTCCGATCTACACGATCAAACCTGGGCTATCCAGCAGGCCAGGGAGGCTAGTGGGAGACAAGGTCTTCCATCCTCCATCTGAGCGGTCTGGCCCGGACCAGTAACTAGCCGGATCTCGCAATAAAGTTGTTTCATTCATTCATTCATTCTTCCCAAAGGGAACCCTGATGGGATGCGAAGCAGCAGCGTTGCGCACGGGTGGCGTCACGGGTTGAACGGCGCTAGCGCGCGTGCTGCGGTGAGCGCTGGAAGATTCGTTTGAAACGATGGCTGGCGTAGGTCTTGTCGTTGCGCGTCAGGCGGCAGCTGCGGGCGCTGCGGCGAGCGCGCGGCAGGCGAGGGAGAGAGAGAGGTCAGCGCGCACGGCGAGGGGAGCGTGACGTCAACGCACAGCTGCGGCGTGACCTACTTGGCACCGCTCCAACACCTGCGGCGAGGGGAGCGCGTTGCGGCGCATTCTTACGGACGCACGGAGGGACAGCGTTAGACAGGCTAGTCAAAGTATCAAAGAGCTGCTTCGCATCTAAAACATGGAGAAGTGGGACCATCTTGCATCGACAAGCACGGCTACAGCGGATACAGGCGTCATTGCTTCCGCATAGAACCAATTTTTAAATGCGAATGCATTTCATAGTCGGGTTATGTCAGGCATCCGGCGTTGTGCAGCGTTGGCGTTGTGCGGCGTTGGCGTTGTCCGCGGCAGGTGTTTTCTCTCCGCTCTGAGTGTAGAGGAGGAGCGCGCTCTGACGCGTGAGGGCGCTCGCATCGCGGGAGCTCGGCGGAACTATATATGAAAAAAAAATAAAAAAAGAGAGTGAGTGGAGAGGAGGAGCGCGCTCTGACGCGTGAGGGCGCTCGCATCGCGGGAGCTCGGCGGAGCTATATATGAAAAAAAAATTAAAAAAAAGAGAACTAAAAAAAACAAAAAAAAAGAAAAAAAAAACAAAAACGCGCTGCGCCGTGCTCCCGACCGGGCTGCAGAAATTAGGCGCCTTTTCCTTCTTCGAACCACAACCACCATATATAAATGGAGTGAAGCGCGCGCGAAATGCATTCGCATTTCCTCACGATTTCCTTCGGGGAGGTGGCGGCATTTTTTGTTGAGGACGAGTATAGTGCACTCTAAAAAATGATCGAGTAAAAATGGTGTCTTTTTGTTCCACAAAAATAATCGTCATCTGGCTTGCTTGCGCTTCCTTTCTTGAAAACTCGGCGCTGGCCACTTTCCTATCAAGAATGCCATATCACGCTGATAACGCGCATGTCGTTACTGACCTGAAGCTGCCGGGCGCGCAACGATAATGCAAGCAAAAGAACGCAAGATAGATGACGATTATTGTTGTGGGACAAAAAGACACCCTTTTTACTCGATTATTTCATAGAGTGTGGCCATCGGTCCTACTTTCAGAAAATCTCATGATGACTACATTCGTCAATGGTCGCGAAAGGGTTAATGCGGCCGCCCGTCTAGTGCACCTGTGAAGCTGGGTACGCATTCTCTGCATCGTTTTCAGACATCTGGTACACTCTCAGATGCAAGTTCAGACTTTACAAGTTCCTGTTTCTGTAAATTTCGTCCACTTTCTTCTTACGCTGGGAATGTGCTGGCAGGTACGGTCCATCGACGTGGTCAAGAGCAAACATACCGGCTCACCTTTTGAGTAAGCGAATGCGCTCTGCCGAAATGGTCTGTGGACATCTTTAGATAGACACATCGTGAATAGCTCCCCGGAAGTTGTATTTTTCTCTCCTCCAGAAGTCTCAATAGTATTGCCCGACCTCAACGCTGCGGCGTCCTACAGCCTTATAGGGTGACGACCCAACTCTCTAGATAGCATATTCGTGGAGTCTTGGGCCTACTACTACATTGTAAATAGATAAATAAAAAGATAAGTAATATATATTGATGGGTTAACGCAACTTTTAAATGCGAAGCATTTCTTAGCGAACTTCGACGACTTTGAGCGTATCTATCTAGCTAGCTATCTAGCCGCCTATGACTTTGTGCTCTCCTGTCCATATCGTTAATGGCATGTATACCAAATTTGGTATGGCATAACATAACTGTATGACGAACATAAATAGCTGGTCATATCACGAAAATCATGAATAACTTGTCATGAAAAGTATGATTTACATGCCACGCTCATGGCGCGCTCGCGGCCGTTTCGTTAGCTTGATATACACAAAATTTGGGATTGAGTGACGTGACTGTATGACGAACATAAATGACAGGTGGTAATATGCAAATAATGACGTGCATGTCATGAACAACATGATTTACATGCCACGCTCATGGCGCGCTCGCGGCTGTTTCGCTAGCTTGATATACACCAAATTTGGTATTGAGTGATATGACTATATGGCGAACATTTGCATGCCACGCTCATGGCGCGCTCGCGGCCATTTCGTTAGCTTGATATACACCAAATTTGGGATTGACTGACGTGACTGTATGACGAACATAAATGACAGGTGGTAATATGCAAATAATGACGTGCATGTCATGAACAACATGATTTACATGCCACGCTCATGGCGCGCTCGCGGCCGTTTCGTTAGCTTGATAGACACCAAACTTGGTATTGAGTGACGTGACTGTATGAAGAACATAAATGACAAGTGGTAATATGGAAATCATGACTTGTCATGTGCGACATGACTTTCATGCCACGCTCATGGCGCACTCGCGGCTGTTTCGGTAGCCTGATATACACCAAATTTGGGATTGAGTGACGTGACTGTATGACGAACATAAATGAACGGTGGTAATATGCAAATAATGACGTGCATGTCATGAACAACATGATTTACATGCCACGCTCATGGCGCGCTCGCGGCCGTTTCGTTAGCTTGATATACACCAAACTTGGTATTGAGTGACGTGACTGTATGAAGAACATAAATGACAAGTGGTAATATGGAAATCATGACTTGTCATGTGCGACATGACTTCCATGCCACGCTCATGGCGCGCTCGCGGCTGTTTCGTTAGCTTGATATACACCAAATTTGGTATTGAGTGACATGACTGTATGGCGAACATTTGCATGCCACGCTCATGGCGCGCTCGCGGCCGTTTCGTTAGCTTGATATACACCAAATTTGGTATTGAGTGACATGACTGTATAACGAACATAAGTGGCAGGTGGTAATATGAAAATCTTGGCATGCATGTAATCTACAACGCCATTTACGAGCCACGCTCGTGGTGCGCTTGCGTCCAGTTCGCTAGCTTGATATACACCAAAATTGGTATTGCGCGACGTGACTGTATGACGAACATAAATGGCAGGTCCTATATATAAAACATGACATGCAAAATATGTAAAGCATGATATGCTCCTTCCTGGCTGCTTCGCATTACATCGATTCCCGCAGTGCATGGGATCTGACGGCTTTTTTCCTGGAGCGGCTGTATTCCCATACAACAACGTTTTTCAGCTTCGCGAGATCGGATGAAAAAGAGTTAGCTGCTAGCCTTAGTTGGTTATAACATTAAGACACGTTGCTATCGCATTCACTGCTTCACCCTTTTGGGAAAACAGTGTTTTTTGAAAAATAGAGGGTCAATTTTCTATGTCCACCAACTCTTGAATCTTGAATCAATCCTCCTCTTCCCCCCCCCTCCGCGCGCCGCGCCGCCGCCGATCTGATGAACCGCGCGCCGGTGACGCGCCGCCGCCGGAGGAGAAAACACCGGCGCGCCGCCGCCGGCAATTTTGGGTCCGGCGCACAGGTCTAATCGAGAATATGCGAAGCATGCATCAAGAAGTCTGCTATGTGGCACTTCATGAGCATAACGTTACGAGGTGGCGGTAAACATCTAGCAATTTGGTACACATTCACGTAATATGCAAATGTGAGAACTGGCTCATAAGTTTCATAACTGCGCCGCAACTAGCGTGCGCACCAAGGAATATGTAAACTGCTAGCGTAACTTCCATAGAAGCCCATGTGTCAGGGTAGTTCGCGGCTCGTTGCCACCGTCGCCATTCGTGTATCGCGGGGACAACTAACAGCAAGCAAAAAAGAAAAGAAAAAATATGACGTCGCAACGGGAAGTGGCAGCGACGTCGCGCATTTGCACTACATGGCGTGAAATTTAATTTTTTTTTAATTGCTGACCTTATACATGCTTTTAATAACTAGGCGATTTTATTGCGTATTTATGGCTCGTGAACTGCGAAAAGGAAGAAAAGGAAGATCAACAAAGACTGGGGAAGCAAGGTTCAGTGGCGTAGCCGGGGTGGCACACCGGGCACGTGCCCCCCGAAATTTTTTTTTCACCATGGTATACATAGCGAAAAATGGCCAGTTCAAGGAGGTGCCCCCTCCGAAATCAAGGCGGTGCCCCCCCCCGAAAAAAAATTTCTGGCTACACCCCTGGCAAGGTTGTTAGGTGCGAAGCAGCTTATGGCGGAGTTCAATCCGGTGGTGTGCGGCGTGACCACCCTTACTGCGCATGCGCAAACCCTCTCCACACACCAGCTAACATCTGTGGCTGCGCCGTAGCCAACCTCCCTCTCCCCCACATTCCCCCCTCCTTCTATTGTGGCGGATTTTTCTTCTTCTACTGGCGCACAACTTGGGACGTGAACTGGTAGTGGGAGTAGTTCTGAGAATGGCGTGCACGTATGAATAAACCACTCGGCGTTTTCCTAAACCGTGCTTCAGAGTGCTACACTATGATTGATCTTCCAATAATCAGGTATAGATATAGATTCATTAGATAAATTTATCGCATTACTTATATTACTGCCAGTAAAAAATAAAATTCAGGATATAAAATAATAGCGAGTGCTATTAATGACGCAAAGAATAGTGAGATGTTAACTATATAAGCGCCTAATCTATCAAGTAGCCCCATATCGAAGAAGCAAAGGAAGTTAAGTACGTGTCTCAAAAGACTTCTCCAAATAGCTTGCCCCACATAAAAAAAAATGGTTGATCCCTCCGTCATAGGAATCGGTATAATACGAAAGTGAAATGTTTCCTTACAGAAGTAGTTTGATGTTTACTGTACATTGATCTAAGATAGCTTGCACAACGTCTATTACTGTTTGACAGTTAGAGCACCATTTAACGTGGATGCATCCACATTGACGCTTGGTGGTATACATCTGTATCCCAAGTGTCCCACCTTAACATGGGAACAAGATCCTTCAACTACATCAAAGACTTTCTGACGGATCGCACAGTACAAGTGATAGCAGGGGACCTGCAGCTCCCACCCAAACAACTCGGGAGCACAGGCACGCCACAAGGATCAGTGATATCCCCGCTGCTATTCAACCTTGTAATGATCGGGGTTGCCAACAAGCTCAACACCATACAGAACGTCAAATACACCATATATGCGGATGATATTACGATCTGGATAACGCAAGGCAGCGACGGACAACTCGAGGCAGCGTTGCAAGAAGCGGTGTCAGCAGTCGAAGATTACCTACAACACACGGGACTGAAATGCTCACCGGCAAAATCGGAATTGATGTTAATCACCCCACGAGGCAAGCGCTTCAAGGAGCAACCCGTAAACATCACAATCAGGACGGGCGATGGAGGAGAAATCCCCAAAGTTAAAGCACTTAAAGTTCTGGGCCTCCGGCTCAGGGACAAGGGCAGCAACGAAAAGACCCTAGTGAATGAATTACAAACGAAGATAGTACGAGCCGTCCGGCTCATCAACAAGGTTGCCACAAGACAACAAGGCATGAAAGAAGACAGCCTGCTGCGGTTAACACAGTCCTTTGCGATTAGCCACGTTGCATACGTGGCGTCCTATCACAACTGGCGGGCGGACGAAAAAGAAGACAATTGACGCTGCCATCCGCAAAGCATACAAGAGCGCCATAGGGCTATACCATCACACAAGCACGGAGCACATGCTCGCTTTGGGCGTACACAATACGCTCGAAGAGATCATGGAGGCCCAACGAACAGCGCAGTACCATCGCCTAGCTCAAACCAGAACGGGGAGAGCCATCCTGAACAGGATAGGCATGGAAATACCACATACCTCACCGAGGGAAACGGCCGCCTTACCCCAAGACGTGATGCGCAAGATCCGGATACCACCTGTACCAAGACACATGCACCCGCAGAATGACCAAGAACGAAGAACGGCAAGAGCGGTGGCACTAACAAAGAGCCATCGCAACGATCCACACGCCTACTACGTGGACGTGGCCAAATACCACAACGTGAAGAACGCCTATACGGCGGCGATCCTCAGAGCAAGCACCGGGGAACTCGTCTCCGCAGGAAGCATACGGTGCAGAACGCCAGCGCAGGCGGAAGAATACGCCATTGCACTGGCAATGCACACAACAGACTGTCGCACGATAATAAGCGATTCAAAAACGGCGGTCACCAACATTTCGCAAAACAGCGTATACCCCACCACGGCAAGAGCGCTAACTTCAACAGCACAGAATGGAAGACTGGCAACCAACGTCACCATCAAGTGGTTCCCGGCACACGCTGGCAAGCTGGACGAGTCGGTTGGTCCAAACCGCAACGAGGAAGCAGACAGGGAGGCGCACGCGCTAACAAGACGCGGGCTCCCGTCATCGCTCCCCGACATGCGCGAAGCAGACCCGGCAGAAGCCAAGGCCGAGAACGCGAACAGCGAAGAATTTGCCATCACCAAGTACGGAGAAGTCCTGCAGTGGTACAGGGCAAACCGTAACAAGTATCCACCACCTCATCGGGACCTAACACGCAAGGAAGCGACCACCTTCCGACAGTTACAAGCAAGAGCAATTTGGACTCCGGTATGGGCCAGACACGTCTGTCCGGAAATATATCACACGGACACGTGCCAACGGTGTAAAAAGGCACGGGCCACGCAGAGCCATATACTCTGGGAATGCTCGCCTCCCGCACCCAACACCCAAGACCTCGAGATGCCAGACAAGATCAGCAATAAGATTACCAGCACAGACCTCGAGACTCAACGGGCCGTCGTCCAACACGTCCTCGAGCTCCTAGACCGGCAGAAACCCGAAACGTCGTCTCGCTCGCGGGGCAACGGATAAGGATGGACGAAGGTCTAGGACGAAGATACGGAGCATCACAACGAAGGCAAGATTACCCACAGAGACAAGATCCAGCACGTGCCACGTTCCCCTTGGAGCGCGAGGCGGCCAGTGCTCGCCTTCGGGCTTGTAGTACGGCCCCCGCCTCCGAAGGGCCAGCGGGCACGCAAGAGTCTCCATCCCTACCCCCTCCCCTGTTATGCCGGATCGAATCAATAAAGTTGTTCTCTCTCTCTCTCCCTGTTACGAGACGCCGGAGTCTGCAACCTGCGTTGCACGGGACGCGCCGAGTGACGTAAGCGGGAGCGTTCGTAGCGAGCGAGCCCCCCCTCACGCAGGGCAGACGGCTTTCAGCTACCGACAGCAACGCATTGATACGGCGTCTGCTTGCTACCCAAATAAATGCTACGCAGTCTTGTAAACGCGTCTTGTCCATCGTGACGGACATCACAACTGACGACGAAGATGGTGAAACCTAAGCAAGACGCAAGAAAGCAGCACTAAAGCCTGGCAACGAAGCACCAGTAACCTTCTGAGGAGCTACCCTACCACAAAAGGCGACAAGTGTTCGACGCAGGGTTGTATGCGTTACCGAAAAAAGTAACTAAATACGTTACTCGTTACTCTGACAAAAAAGGAACGCGTTACCGCCCTACGTTACCTTTAAAAAATGGTAACGCGTTACCGTTACCATTACCGAAAAAAAGTAACGGACGTTACCTCTGCCGTTACTTCGCAATGATAAGTTTTAATCGATGTGTTTTTGCTGCAGTAACCGACAATAATTTTTTTTTCAATCTCAAATTCATGTTTTACGTAAAACGTCTAACCCAAACAAGGATTATACCCAAAATTATCAATTAACGAGAATTATTTGTACAAATCTACCGGACCTTAGCAATGTTATAGTAACTTAAAGATGCCTGTAGAGTTACATGTGATAGATTATGACTCTAGGAAAGAAGTGTCAATTTAAGGGCTAGTTTTCTTTGTTCTCATTATAGTTCTCATTATCATTAGCTTCTGAGACTCTGTGGCACATGGTGAGGCCATTGTTCTCAATGTGACATTATACACTATGTGAGATTTAATCATCCACGCTATCCGCAAAGAAAGCATCACAGAATTCTCAAGAAATTTACCATAATCTGCCTTTTCTGGGTCCAAACTGCACCTTCAGTGGAGATCGTCGAAATCGAAAGTGGTGGTCCTTGGCCTTCGAAATAGCCCGCTGCGCGCCAGTAGGCAATCACGGAGGCCTGCATTAGCGCCTTTTCTTTCTTTCTTTCTTTTTTTTTTTGGGGGGGGGGGGACATTTGCACGTTTGTGACACCAGATGTCCCTTGGTCCGCACCTGTCGCCGCGTTTTGGCCACCACAGATCATGCGCATGCGCAGACTACTACGCGGAAAAGGCCCATTCTGACGGCGTGCTTGTACAAGCAAAATAGATGCGCAAGTATTGTTGTAATAAAGAACTGCTTTAACGGCCTAGTCAGGGAAAAAATATCTGTGCATAAACATTTTTTGTTCACTTTAACCTCTACAAGTACCGCAAAAATTTGCTAGCGTTTATGTCAGGGTGTTCAAGATCAGCCTCGCTCGCTCAGGAGCTCAATAACCAAGAAACGTAGCTGCCGTTGCAGAGAGAAAGAAGCAAAATTTGTTTTCAAAACAATGTTGATAAGTCTTATCTACTTTGTAGCAACTATTATGCAGCAACTATCACAAAATGTCGCATATGTATGCATTTTTCAAAAAGTACTTTCCTTCGCTCTACAATTTTCAGACAATGTGACCATACTCTTTGTTGCGCATGCATTTCATACACGAAATGTCTTTGTAATGGTAATATTTGTGTGTTACATCGTCATGAACTTTCTAGAACGACGGGCAATGAAATTGGTCCCTCCTTGCCGAATATGTTCGACATTTCTTGTCTCCTAAATTATGCACTGAAAAAAGAAAACTAAGTTCCTTTTCGGGCTACTGGGTGGTATGTGCATAAAATGTAAGCTACTCAGTCAAATCTAAATTATTCATTTTCGGATCCGTGTCGATCTCTCATGGAATCACCCGTTTGCGATTACCACCCTTAGGAGACTAACTGCTGTTATGTCTGCCGTGTAGTTACCTGTAACCGTGGTTAGCCGTAGTGTTCGTGTGAAAGCGGTATTAATCGGCTTTAGTTGAAACAGAGCGACGCCAATCAAGGCAGCGAGTAATTTGTTTTTTTTTTTTGCGCTGCAAGAAAAATTCGAAGTTGCGCGTCCCATTTGCATTCTTTTTTAAGGCTTTTCTTCCTGCCATGGGGTCCCTCCATGATGTGCGAAATTCCGCTGAGGCAGACCCTCGATCGGCAGCACACCTGTAGACCGGCTGAAGTTAGCGGCTGTCTCCTGGACGAGCCAGGATGTCACAAAAAGCCACTTATGGCCTCTAAGTCGAGGACGCGGGACTTGTCAAATTGTATGCGGTGGTCATTCACTACGCTGTGCTCAGCGAGTGTACTCCTTTTTTCACTGGAACTTGCGGACGTCTTTTTTATGTTGCCGCAGTCTCTCGGGGAAGTTATTTGCTTCCCCCACGAACGAAGCATCACAATGAACACGTGGTATGGAGTAAACCGGCCCATATGCTTTCCATTCGGGAAGCCTGTCTTTTGGGCACGGAAAGGCCAGGTGCCAGCAATCCACGTGCTACAATCCACTTCCACGAAAAGCATGTCCGTACAGCTTCTCATCGCGGATTTCGCGGCTTTCTTCAAGCTTTGTGTGGCGATGGCCCAACCCTCTCCACAGGGAGTTAGCGCGTCCTAAGAAATTTCCACAAATAAAACCGATTCTGCCAGCGCTCTCTTTGTCCATGCCTGGCATGCCGACAGCAGTCCGACGCTGCGGCAAAAGAATTCGCCGGGGCGAGCTCTGGGAATATGGCACCTACAAGATGAAAAAGTAACGAGTAACGTAACTCCTCACGTTACCGAAAAATAGTAACGTAAGTACGTTACCCGTTACAGTTCCGAAATTGTAACGGGTACGTTACTAAGTTACCGAAAAAAGTAACGCGTTACCGGTAACGGCGTTACTTGTAACGCGTTACCGACAACACTGGTTCGACGATGGCAGCGTCCAGTCA
>JALIZH010027107.1:0-41079 GCA_030522465.1 Rhipicephalus appendiculatus
CATTTCGCACCGAAATGCGGCTGCGAGTCGCTTCCGCGACTTTTGCGTCAGCAGTCGAGCGCCATAACCTCTAGGACAGCATAGCAGGCCATGCATCATCTGATATCAACAAAGGAATCATATATCGTGTTAATGCTACACAAAATGTGCCGAGCCCCTTAACTGACAGTTGTAGTTGATCTGTAGTCATTCCATTGAGCAATCTAATACCTGTGTCACACGGGCCTTTTAGAAGGCCATCCAATCGATGGCCATTGAAACGCCACAACTCTATCGACTCGATGAAGTTGTCGCGCTGTTACACACAAGTTTTGAACGGCCGTTGAGTGGTTCTGGCGTTTCTCGCAAAAAGTGCGTGGTGCTGCGAATATTTATTTTCTTATTCATGTCACCTAAAGATAAATAACGTAAGTTCAATTAAAAACTAAGGTACGTCTGTGCATGTAGCTTAAATTTTTAAATAATATGTTTATTCGCAGTTATTAGCTTTTAAGTTGTTGAGATGCGAAACTATGGTGAGCGAGACATGGTGGGATGGAACGATGAAAACAAGCACGTTGCTGTTGTCGAGAGTATGGGAAGTCTGCACATGTGAAGAGGCAAAAATACTCCATTAAATATTTCACAACACTCACATGTACTGCTTTTTAATGCATACTGGTTACATTCGTTTTTTCTACTCGTTTGTGCGAGCACACTATGAACCAGCAACGCACGTTCGCGGTGTTTCCGCTTCCATCGCTAAATGGTCATTGAAGTTTCGATGGAGTTCTGGGGTCCAGCGTTAACTCGATAAACTGTTCGCTCGACGGCCTTCGAGAGGTCGCGTGTAACAGCCCGCGCTTGACCTTTGAGTACGACTATCGGTTGGATGGCCTTCTAAACGCCCTTGTGACACGGGTGTAAGGACGGTTAGTCAGGTTAGTCAGGAAGTCAGGCTGTTTAGAAGGCAGGAATCTGTGTGCCTTTGCTTGACTTCAAAAAGTTGCTGGGACTGATTTTATCGAATGCCTTTTAGTAATGCAGAAACACATAACCACCCATAGAAGTACGATCCACAATTAGATGCATTTTATCGGTGGAAGAGAGCAGCTGGGTTTCACGAGAAAGAGATTTACGAATGCCATGTTGTGAACAAAAAAAGAACAAGACGGATTCGAGAAGTGAGGTAAGTAAACAGAATATGTTCATGTTCATTGCAGGTTTGCAGCTGAGGAGGTGGGACAGTAGGTGTTAGGGTAATTATAATTACTGCGCTTGTGCAGCGGAAGTACCTTGCCGATCTCTCACTTTGCAGAGGTGTGAGGGGCATAGGCGTGCGTACCGGGGGGTGCAGGGGGGAGGGGCACCCCCCCTTAGTCACCTAAGAAGAGGGGCGCAAGGTCCGCCCCATACAATGACATAATAGGGGAGGGGGGCGCTGCGACAAACCTTCGCCCCCCTTGAAGGGGATCTCTGCGCACGCCTATGGTGGTGGGTATTGAGAGACTGCTGGATATTTTTGAAACAAGAATCGATGCAAACAAAGTGGCGTTGTTTACAATTGTTGAACTCATGCTCCTTTCTCCCGGCTCGGTTATATTTAGTTATTATTCGGCGTTAGCAACAACGCATGTATCGATGATTGTTGATATTATAGAGCGGCATGCGTGTTCTGCGACGGTAAGGAGGGGTGCATCAGGAACGACGGCGAAGTTATTGTAATATATATTATTCAAAACGATGGAACACTAATCATCTGATATATTGGCACAATTTGGTTATCAATGCTAATAATGTTGTGACTGGATGGGCTAATCCCGCGTCAAGTTATTTAGGGAATCATTGGTTAATATGCCTGGTGATCCTCCTTGAGCAAGGTTATTTCTATACCGATTTAGCGCTGGCAGTTATGCTCCGCTAGCAGTATTGCAGCAGGATTGAAGCTTCATTTATTCATATTCATCATAAACTGCAGAATCTGCTTGCATTCATTACAAACAGGAACATCTCATGGCGTGAGTAGCATCAATGACACGGCACCGTTGAAGTAGTTTTTCTAGCTGCGTATCAAACTACGCATTACAATAAATAAAGGGCATCACATACAAGCTATGTCACGCATTGTGACAGGACAGATTGATCAAATGTCATTTACTGCTGGGTAGCTGCGTCTTGTGCTGGCTAACTGTTGACTAGTGCTGCATAGTGTTGGCTTCCGAGTCTAGACTTATGCTGCCGAATGCACGCTATTTTTTTTTAAGGCGAAAGCCTTTAAAGTCTCATGCTCACGTCCGTCCGGTGTCCGTCCATCCGCCCGTCCGTCCGCCTGTCCGTCCGCCCGTCCGTCTGTCCGTCCATCTGTCCGTTCGTCCGTCCGTCCGTCCGTCTGTCCGTCCGTCCGTCAGTCAGTCTGCCCATCCGTCCGTTTGTCCGTCCGTCCTTCCACCCATCTGTCCGTCCGCCCGTCTGTCCGTACGTCCGCCCGTCCGTCCATACGTCCGCCCGTCCGTCCGTCCGTCCGTCCGTCCGTCCGTCCGTCCGTCCGTCCGTCCGTCCGTCCGTCCGTCCGTCCGAGCTCTGGCACGGAGCCAGGTGGCCGCCGGGATGCGCAAACGGACGCCGGTCGCGTCGGACTCTACAGCACTCACGCTTTGCTTGTGTAGCGTCGCTGTGCCCAGCGTTTGCAATTATTCTGACCAACGACGTCTCAATGGACACAGGCGTTCACGGAATACACTTTCGAATTTACAAAGGGCCCGTCAATTGAAGTGCTGGAACGCAGATGGCGTTTGCACGATGCGCAAAGCGCGAGAAAATACTAAGGCATGCGAACGGAGGAAGATTACCCTATCGCAAAACCCAGCGCCGCTGGGTACCAGCGTCCAGTGCCATGCCGGATTATGGGCCCAGTATCGCGCTGGATACTGGGACGCTGGAGCGGCATTTTACTGGGAGGCGCTGGTACTCCCGCGCAATACGGCTCTACAGCTTGAAATAGCGGTGCCTATGTGCCATAAATAAATATATTAGTGAAAGAAGTGATAGAGAACGCATTAACGCAATAACAAAAAAGAAAAGAAAAGCCATATGAAAAAAAAGTACCTGTGAGGAGGATTCGAACTTGCCACCTCCCTGATTCCGAACTGACTGTTCTACCCACTACACCACGCCGGAACATGCTTAGCTGCGCGTAAAACAACTATTTAACCAACTAACACACGGTTCGGCTTCATGTTTACATGTCGCACAGTCACGATAGACGCGATCTTCCTTTCCAAATAACAACTGCGCGTCTTTATTAGACACAAACGAACGGCGGCCGGTACCGGATGACATGCCGATAATGGCAAGAGCGCTAAGTTTCTTTAAGAATTCACATGTTAACTATGAAAAATATGAAATACACCTAGAGCAGGCACTGTTTGCTGGCTGTTACTGCCGATTTTTTTAATAGCCGTTTCTCGCTCTTGCTACTGGTCAACATTTACAGAGGTTTTATGATGACTAGTTCGATAAACAGGTGCGTACATGATTGAGTATTGAGTAGTGTTATCGCGCAAGCGACGATACGCCAGTACAGCGGGCGTGCCAATGTACAGATTTGCAGTTCTATCGATACCTATAACTAAGAAACCGCTCAAATAAATACAAATACAATGCGCTAAAGGAATATGTCACTATGTTAGTTCACTAAGGCGTACCAAATTACCGACTGACAATTATGCGTTCTTACATAAGAGTCACGAGAAGTACCGGTAGCGCGGCCGGCAGCTTTCGGTTTCAGCTTGTGTGCGTTGCTGAAAGCGCGTCGCTTCGATGGTCATCGCTCCTTGTGCGGACACCGTACACAAGGAACAATGGTTGATTTAGGTTAACGAATGTCCAAACTGTACTTTACAGTCATCCTTACGCTTTAGAATTGCGTGTACTTAAAGCGCGAAGCGCCGGTAACATGTAGACGGACACGGCCGGCACACTAGGCCTAACGCTCGCTGGGAGTCTCGCTGGGTAGGACCGGTCTCGGCGCAGCTGAGTTGCGATGGTTGAAGTTTCTGCATTCAAGCTTCGGAACCTTTCTAATGGTTAACTAAAGTTCAGCTGAAGTGAGTGGAAGGGCAAACAGTGCCAGAGATGCGTTTCCGGTGTGCTGATATCGAACGGCGGCTGTTTTTCTGGCCTCCGTTGGGTGCGGTTGCGAAGCCAGAGCTCAATTGCTTCTCGCCAACTGTGCGGCGATGTAACGATTTGCTGTTTCTGGTAGGACCGGCGCCTCCAGACTTATAAACACTGCAAAATGTAATCATTACAACAACCCATCCCTGATGCCAGACTGGTATATGCGCGGCGCATGCACAAAAAGTGCATTCATCGCTGCTACGTTCTCCGCAAGAATTAACGCCGTTATTGAATCTGCGTGAATAAGAAAAAAAAAGCAAGCTTTTTTTCTGCATTCCAAAGGGGAAAAGTAAAAATGACGGTGATTTCGCATATAGTACATAATGTCTTGCGCTTATCATTCTCTTTCTCTGCCAAGCTAGAAGTTGTGAAAATGTTTGGGACCTGTTAGCAGGCCTCTGGCCGGGGGGGGGGGGGGGGGGGGCTAGGGGCCCGGGCCTCCCCTCGAAATTCGGATGGAAGGGGGCGTTTACCGAGGAAAAATAATAAAAATCGGTGTTTTTTCAAGGCTACCAAAATTTTTTTTTTTCGGGGGGGACCCCCCCCCCCCCCCCCCCCAAAAAAAAAATTTTGGCTACGGGCCCCTGCCTGTTAGGGTAGCATCCATTGGTACCATCGAATTAAACATTCTATATTCAAAGATACCGAAACATTCCGCCGCACACACTACAGAAACGTGCATGCCGCACTGGAAGAAACAGTGCAGGCTCCAGTGTGCACCAGCGCACTCCAGGAAAATTCCAGCGTTTCCAGCGCTTCCCAGTACGCGCCAGCGTCACAGCGGCCAAGCCAACGCCCCCTACCAGTGCGACCCAGCTCTGTCCCAGTGCGCTCACCGAAGTGCCAGTGAATCCCAGCGTGTACCAGTGTTCCCAGTGCGATCCAGCGCCAGAAAACGTACTGGTATCACGCTGGGGGCGCTGGTTTTTGCAATAGGGTAGTCTCGCGTCTCGCTGCGATTCCCGGTAAAAAATGAAAAAAATAAAACACGCACACATTCGGGTTGTGTGTTATCTCACTCAGAGTGTAAAAGATAAAAGACATGGCATAGTCAGTGAAATGGCCACACGCTTTCGCCGAACACACTTTGCATTGTACAAAGTGTCCTTCAATTTTTGCCTATAGTAACAGCTAACTGGCGGCAAATAGTGCCTTTGGGCTGGCTAACCGTCGGCTTTTGTTGCCTAGTGCACGCTAACTTAGGGAAACTGTTGGCTAGCACGTGGTAATTTTCACTGACTTTGCGGCGTTGGGTTCTGTGTGTAAACATATTGGATATTGTTGGCTATAACTGGTGAGCGTTGCTTCACTGTCGGCTAGTGTTAATGTCGACGACTGCTGATAAATGTGGCTTCATTCATATAACGTTTTTTTTTCATCTCATAACAATGTAATGAAATACTGCATGGATACAAATTTCACTGGACAACTTGTAGCTTAACGTTTCTCGACCCTGCGACAATGCGTCATCGAACACTGCATTTGATGTGCACGACAGCATGCCGTAGCGCGAATATCTGCTTGATAAAGCGGACTTCTGCGCTCGAACGTGTTTCCTAGTTACGTCGGGCTACAAACCACCCTTCATGCATGACATAGCAGTTGGCGCGCCTGGTGCGGCCGCGTCAAGCCTACAAGGACTCAGTTTACTGAGTCGTTGTACTGCGTTACTTTCGCAAGGAGTGGCGTAGACCACTCCGTGCAGACTCCGTTTCGCATAACATTGATTCCTTACAGTGCGCGGGATGCGCTGGAACTCTTTAAAAGCTTGTGTTACTGTGAATGGAAAAGCATTCACCAGACTAATCATCGGACATTGTTGAAGCAGAATAATAAACTATCTAACCGCCATTTTTAACTTGTGCAGTAAGAGTGCAGCTTCCGGTAAAGCGGAAGCACGTTTCCATATAGCCGTGTCATAAAAATCCGTCGGACACCTATCGCACTCGCCACTTGGTCGTCCGCCCGATTAGGTGGCGAGGTGAGCGGCTTTCTGGAAGGCTTTACCGGTTTCGCTTGCTTCGAGCTGTATGTGAACAGAGTGTATTTTTCACTGTGTTAGTGCATATTGCGACAGTGGAACTCGGCCGTATGGGCTGGAATTTCATCTCATAACTACGTGTGGAGAGCTGTAAAACTTCGTAACCGCTTAGGCACGATAGCGGTTTAAGCACTTCACATTAGGCTCTGGCCGACACCAGCTTTCTCTCAAGGGGATCCATCACGATTCGGCGTGTAGCTGTGCTACGACTATCTTAATATGCTGGTGTGATCTTCACGAACAATTTGGGGAGAGACTCTTGGACATCTTTGCGTAGAGGATCGAAGTCCCAGGACCCGGCACAAGCTCAGGGCTTTCTGGAGTAAAGACACTTAATTCAAGCCGCATTATTGTTGTAAAAATTATTTTTATACCTGTTTATATCTCCATGTAATATGTTAGACATTCCGGCAGGAAAGAGGTGATTGCTCTATGGCTGTTGGGGAGGGGGGACAGAGGTACTCTTCGTCCTCTAGGTGGAGTGGTACCCAGGACGGCTCCGCAAATAGACATTCCAGGTCCTTCTTTCTCGATGGAATAACATTTTTATTTTCTCCGTCACTTCTGGCAATTTTCTTCGTGACATTTGGGAATTGCATCAGTGCTTTCACGAGAGTGATGTGTTAGTAAATGATTGATAACTGACTTATCGTCTCCGTCAAGCTCAGTGTAGCCAAACTGTAATGAACATTCGGAGACACCACATCAGCCGCCAAACATTGTAGCCCAGTAGCATGCGTTGAATAGCACAAAGGCAGCGGGGAAAAGCAGACAAGCCGCGGCATCCATGCGGCCCGATGGCCGCGTTACTGAAACCAAGTGTCGCAGCAGATGCTTGATGTCTGTACGGTGGTCTTTTGCTTCCCCTTCTCGGGGCATCACCCGATAAACGCGCCAGGCAACAGGGAGGATCTGCGAAACGTAAGAAGCCCTCACAGTCACAGTTGAAGAAATATACGTGCTAATTTTTCATATTTAGCGTAAAACAGCGTTACAGAAGCAAACGCACTGTCTCGATCGCAAATTTATCGGTTTGATAACGCGGAATATTAACCTTATTATTCACCTATGACTGTTCCCTAGAAACTTCCGTAAGACAAAATCATTTGCGGTTCCTTTCATTTTTTCGGCCGATGTCTTAGCAGCTGCTTGAAAGAACAAGCCTCCAGATTCAGGGTCATATTTACTGCAGTACCTTTCACTATAGGCTGTATGGCGGTTCTACGAAGTAGGCTTAACGCAATACTCGAAGAAAGTTCATTTGTGCTATGTGGCACCGGGTTTAGTGAAAGTCAAATTTTCCCCGAGCTCTGTCGACGCCCAAAGTTGCAAGAAGTGACGGTATCAAGGGAAAAAATGAGACATAGGCACGCCTCTAGCTCCAGTGATTTATCGCTTGCACCCAACCAGACACAGTTTGCAAAATTCTTCTTTAGTCAGGACAAGCACGTTGTCGGGGGGGCGCCAGTGCAGGAATACCAACGCCGTCTTTCGTACTACATCAAAACCTCGTGAACGTCATGACGACCTCCGCAGTGAGGGGCAGCTAGTTTACAGGACACACAAGTGTCATGCTGGGGTGATCACCACTTCCAGATACCTGAGAAAGTCGAGCGTTCCCATAGGTATATCTTTGTCACGCACTAATAATCAAAGGTACATTTGCATTTGAATACCAGCAGACATGCTAGAGCCCCGCACCGCACACCGTAGTGATACATCTGCGTCGGGTTTACCATACTTCAAATAGTCACCACGTCGGCTTTCTAAAAAAAACGAAAAAAAAAGAAAAAAAATTACCAGCTACCACATCTCTACTCAACTCCTGTCCTTGTCCTGTCTATTCACTTCTTCGTGACTGACACCTCACTTACTTCATGACTTCTAGATAATGTGCATGGATGTTGTTGCCAGTAGTACAACTACCACTTATAGATCTTGCTTGCAAAAAAGGGGATGTAGAGTAACGGGGCACGGAAACAATCAACAAAATCTGTCGTTAATTGTTTTCTTCTTGTTTTTGGACACTTCCTGTCATTTTATGTCCCACTCCTACATGTGTCTATTGCACATGCTTCAAAACTAAATCTATGTTTCTTCGTATACACTTAGTCTAATGCTGCTCAACTCTGACATCATCAAAAAATTAAGCCAGCTCCACCCCAAGTGAAAGCTGTACGAACTGCGATACGGTGATTCGAATGTGTTTTACCTTGTGCCTATGGTGTGTTTATGTACTCTTGTCTGTTCCTTCATATTTTTAAAGAACATAGTCTTTCTTGGGATACTTCAACGCAGAAATTTTGGTCTGTCTGTCTTTTTATCTGTCTGTCTGTCAAACGATTCAACCACCCGGCCAAAGTTTAACCAATTGCTGAACGCCCAGCCGTCTTTTACTGGTGTCTGCATTCATACTTGTGAACAGTGTGAATCAAAAAAGCAAATATTACGCATATCTGAGGCTCAAAGTGAATACGTAAGTATTAGTTGGTGTGTTCCTTCATGAGAAAATACACAAATACCTAATTCTAAAGACCCTAGTGTTTCTTAGGCTGCGCTGAAAATGTGACGCTATGCACGAACTGCGACGCTATGCACGAAAACGTTCTCTGCGGACGACATGGTGCTGCCGCTGGCAGTGGCCCTGGGTTCTGCACAAGCTCATGTTTCCCGACGGGACTGCCAGATGGCATCCATATCTCGCGCCGCACCTCCTCTGTTTTATCAATGCCAGCCAGATGCGGCCGAATCAACATAGATGCAAGGCAAAATAGAGCAGTACAGCCGGCACAAGACTATCCTCTTGCGACGACATTTGCAGCGACGCACGCAGATACGCGGCCAATTTTTTTCTGGTGTTCACCGCCTCTTTCGTAGTCTTTTCCCTTCTTTTGGGGTCATTATGGGACATTTTCCACCCGGTTCTGTGTTCTCCTTTGTACTGTTTTTCTGCTTTTTGCTGCTACAAGGGCGTCGCGTCCAACTCCCAGCGCCGGCGTTTCGCTGTCATTTCAGTGACTCAGACAGACGAGTTACCCCTTCGGCGACGCTGGCGTTAGGGCAGCTTGCCCGGCTTACATGAATGAAGCGTGAAACTTTTGCGACGCCAGCGCGAGCCATGAGACGACAGGGCGGCCCCTCAAAACTAATCCAGACTTAGTAGAGCCGCTGCCATGATATTGCAGCGTCGTATACGTTACAACAAACGGCCCCTGTGCCTCACCCCCTCACAGACCTTGGCCTCGTAGCGCGCGACGGTGGTCTCCACGATGACTGCCAGCACGAGCGCAACGCAGCCGCTCATCCACCAGTCCACCGGCGTCAGGGCGACGGAAGGCGGCAAAGCGCGCCGGGCGGCAGCGCTTTGCTGAGTCAGCGCGAGCAACAAAGTGCCGCACAGGGAGAGACGCTCCGCCGTGCCGAGCCAGAAGGCCGGCCACGAACAGACCACCAGGAGAGCAGTGGGCGCGTACGTCCCCAACAGTTGGTCTCCCATGCGCCTCGCCAGACGCAGCTGCAGCCGCAGATCATCTCTCGACTGGCCTGCAAGGTAATGACGCCGAGATACACAGGGTGGTTCAAGAAACGTGTCCAAAAATGCAGAAATGCTTGTTGCTCTCATAATTACTTTTTCTGATTTCGCCAGCGGAATCCGCCACATTTTGATACTCTTTTAAAATTACAGTGACCGCTTTTTTCGTAAATCTTAAAGCGGTCATAAGTTCTCTGCAAGAAGGGCTCCAATTTTTCCATTTGGTGCGCCCGTCTGTCTCCACTAATCGATAAGATGAATTTCCTTAAATAAGGTCGTAAGTCTTGTCTCTAGTGATCTCTGCCACCACAGAAAAAGTAATTATAAAGACAGCGAGCGAACGTCGTCGTCGTCGTAGGTCCCCGTCGGAACAGCTGCGGCGCCGCTCCGAAACCCTCTCTCAGCAAGCGTACCGATCAAGGTCATGACGTCGTGCGCATAACCGTTCGTAGAGCGCACGCAGCGCGCCTACCGACCGCGCACAGGTGTGGCGCTGCGACGGCGCTGCTCCGAAACCGCTCTCCGAGCATGCGCACGACGTCATGCGCAGAACCGTTCGCAGAGCGCACGCAGCGCGCATACCAACCGTGCGTCATGCGCAGAACCGCTCGTACCTAGAGCATGCATACAAGCCGTGTACAGCGCGCTGAATTGCTCGCAAGCCGCTCGTACTTAGAACGTGCAGCGCTAGTTCATCGATCAATGGCGCTACACTTAGTAAAATAAAATGACTTAGACTGGCTTCTAAGGAGCTTCGCTCCATCAGCATTCACTTTATGGATCTGCAGTAAATTTATACGATTTCGGACAAATTTCTTGAAATAGCCTGTATGCCAAGGGTTCCTGTACCTGAAATAAAATTTTGCAACTTTATTTACCACCTTCAAGCCATACTGCAGATCAAGCTTAAAGCAGACGAGCACTCCTGGCTTGACCTTGGCCTCACAAAACGACAGCAATCAATTCATGTAGACAGCGTAGCGAATGGACTTTGCTGCCATCCCCTACGCAACATTTTCAGCTAAGAATTGGCATAGAACACGTATAACATGAATGTCTTTACCTCCCTAGCTTCCTGTGTTCCAAACCCAACACCGCGAAGAAAATTTATTGGCTTCATGGGTATTTTTACAGCGATTCATCTTACGCGACGCAGGGATTGATGGAGAAGCACAGTTTTTCCGTTGAGTCGCCACAAAAATACTTACGCACTTCAAGCACTTTCAGCTTCTTCGTTTATTATTCTATCATAAGCGAAACATGTCTGGAGTCGCACGATGTGGTATCACTGTGTAGAAAGTTCCTTGCACTTACTCCAGCCTACTGGAAATAGTATGTACTAAGTTTTCTTCGCGTAACGCAGTGTCTATATTTCATAACTTTTGTAAGAGATGCAACGACATACTGTACGTGAGAAGAATGAAAAGGGCGAAACGTAATGCCTTCGGGGCACCTGATGCAAGTGGCAGAGATTGCAATAATTAACACTGACTAGGAGATAATGTTTTATGTATTAAAAAAGATTAGGGCCTAAATCAAGCGTAAAAGCTGTAATAGAAATCGTCGTTCGCTCGTTCGGTTAAACTTTGTCCTTCGATACCTAATAATTATTCCATGTAACCGCTACATTAACCTCATACTACCAGTGAATATTGTTGAATATAGTTAATCCGACTGTTTTAAAGGCCTTTCCTCCACCCTGCATTAAACGTCCACCACCATGATGAGCACGTTGCTCAGTCTTCGCAAATTACCTTGGCCGTGCACTGTGACTTCAAACCGCACGAGGTTCACATTGGGATTGACCATGATCGGATTCTGCTCAGACCACAGAAACTTGGTGACGTTCTCCGGAAGGGTTGCTGAAAAGTGAATCAGGTACAATATAAGTGAATCGGAGACAAAGAGAAAACAAAGAGGGTTGGGGATATACCTAAACCAACGAAAGGCCCGGGCCAGTCTTCACAAAACGCCTTATGCTAAAAATATTCGTAAGCGAATACTTCAGCCAATCACACTGTGGGTATATGTCAATAGCGAAGCCGACTAACAAATGGAGAAGCGCACTTGCGAAAACAAAATTGTGAATTCGACCCTGGTCACACTACTCCGTGGAAAAGAAAAAGGGGCATTAGAAAATGAGACGACTCACCAAGCGAAATTCACAGCGTTATGCGGCAAAATTCCCTCACGCTGGCCATGGAGTGTTGTACAAATAATTATAATATGTGGGGTTTTACGTCCCAAAACCACTATATGATTATGAGGGACGCCGTAGTGGAGGGCTCCGGAAATTTTGACCATCTGGTGTTCTTTCAAGTGCACTGACATCGCACAGTACACGGGCCTCTACCATTTCGCCTCCATCTAAATGCGACCGCCGAGGCCGGGATGAAACCCGCGACCTTCGGGTCAGCAGCCGAGCACCCTAGCCACTTATCCACCGAGGCGAACTGGGAGTGTTCTACAAAAAATACTTGAAAGCGTTTTGCTGTTTTATTGCGATATCTAGAAACAATGACTGTTAAACAAATATTGTAAAATTGGAAATGGATAGGCCTAAGCTTCGCTCGTTGCTTCGAACGACGCGCTGGCTTTGCGAATTGACAGCTTTCAACTATATATTCTCCAGAAGTGCTAGAATTCACAAGTGTTGTGCATTTTGCGAAAAAGCTGATAGCATTGGTCTTCCCAGAAAGCAATTGTTTGCAATTTCGGAAAGCTTAAGGGCATCTAAAGATAATCGCAATAATGTTCCAACATGGTCAACGAAAATCATAGAAATCCAAGATGGGCCCATGATTGTCATGCGAACTTAAAGACCTTATAATGAATGAAGCTAGAAATAAATCGGATACATCTTTCATAGTCTTTCATGTTACTTGCAGTGAATATTCCATTCTGATTGTGTTTAGTGATTTGCGTTTGCGGCAATGATGATACGTTTTCAATTATATATTTACAAGATTTTGCACGTGCACTTTTATTTTCACGTATGTTATCTACTGTAAGTTTTCGGTCACTTTCATCTTGTTGCCAGTGCCTGTGTATGGACTGTTGTTGTTATAAGTAGGATGACCTTGTCAGGTGCCAACGCCTTCAGTCCGCTCTTTCCTAAGTGTATCCTCGCACACACTTGAATAAAATCAATTCAATTAAATAAGCCTAAGCTTCACTCCTTGCTTCGAAGGGCTTCGTATCTTTGCGAATAGAAAACTTTCAACAATATATTCTTAAGAAGTGCTAGAATTTCAAAATGTGAAGTGCATTTGCGAAAAAAACTGACGACCGAGCTGTTCTTAGACGACAGTGGTTTGAAATTTCAGAGGGATAAAGCGCATCTAAAGAATATTGCAATAATGCTTGCAACAAGGTCAACGAAAATTGGAGAAATTTAAGTGGTGCCCATGATTGCCGTGGCAACTTAAGGATGATGTTCCCCCAGCTTTTCTTTTTTCAGCAAATTGTAATGCGGCTGTCTGACACAGTTCGCTTTGTCCTCAAGAAAAAAATAAACATTCTTCTGAGCTCCCTGAGACGTTCGAATGAATTAAAAAATCGGATAACTTTTCACTTTAGAACGTCCCTAAAAACCATCCTATATAAAGTCGTAACCTAAACTCGATTCCATCACTTAAGCAATCCGGGAACAAACGTAGGTTGTCTCTTAGTACAATCGCTGACTCTACATAAATTAAAGCCCCTACAGTTTCAAAAACTCACAATAAAATTTACCGTATTGTGAGGGCGGATTTTAATAAAAGCTTAAAGGGGTACTGACACAAAATTTCGCGGCCGAGACAGCCTGCGGGTTCGATTCCCTCGTGAACATGTGTATATCATCTGCAAAATATCAACAGCGAATATAGCTTGGAAGGTATTTTAAATTAATTTTGAAGTTTGCGTGAGCGATCGACTCCGTCGCTCTACTGACACCATCAGAGGTGACCCTCGGTGACCCCCCTACTTCCCTCACGTGACCACGCTGCAACAAGTTATGATGACGTCATAGCGGCCATTTTTCTATTGCACGTTTGTTCCGGCAGTCTATACTTCTCGGCGGCTGGTCGCGAGTCCGTAGGCCGTGGCGCACGCATTGAAAGTTTTGTGTTTGGCGACACTGCTGTCCCGTTTCCTATTCGAAAGGACTTCTTGATGCGGACCGTGCGGAAGTGCGTCACAGTTCCGTGTGCTGACGTGATCGAGAGCTGCGCACGCTAGGCGGTGATAGTTGCACCCGGCGGCTTGTCGTTTTTCGAGCTCTCTCAAACCGAAACTGAAACTGGTCGGTAATTGAGGAGCCTGTAATTAAATATCTGTCGCGCGCTGCAGCAAACGAGGTGCCGTGTTATGACTAACAGGCCCCCCAGCAACACATTGCAGCAAAAAAACGCGAGGCCAAAGTTTTTGTGTCAGTACCCCCTTTAAACTCTCTGTGTAGTGGATATGTGGAAAAATCAGAAACTAAAGCATTTATGCGTGAGATTTGCTCTTTGCGCCACGGCGTGAACCACACGCCATCTTTGTAACTCTGCTACTTATTAAAACTACGAAACTTGAATATATTTATGTATTATATGGTTTACTTTGTGCGGCAAAGGTTTCCCCAGAAGCTTTTGTTTTCGGATCTATCAGGCTACGCATAAAGCAGCATATAAGCTTTCGCGATTTCAGTGTAGTTCGTACGGTACCAATAATGACACCTGTTTTAATTGTTAAGCGTTACGCCGCGTTATCACACCGCTATATCCATCGCTGAATTCTGACGACTTCAGGTGCAACAGGGCTTGAAAAAAGCTGGTTCATCAGATTAACATTTTCTCTGCCCCAGTGAATTTAGATATGTGCTTACGATAAAATCGTTTCACCTGATAAGGCGCTCCCAACCGGACATTTTGTTCCTGCACCTACCCACACTCAGCCAATCCCTAGGACGAACTTCTCAACCCGCTATAGTAAACCTCTTTCTCTGTGTCTTTCTCTGGGTGGAAAGTAACAATTCTGATCCAGTAAAGCGCTGCCATGTTTCGTTTCTTCTTCTTCTTCTTCTTCTTCTTCTTCTTCTTATTATTATTATTATTATTATTATTATTATTATTATTATTATTATTATTATTATTGGTAGGAGGAGGAAGAAGGGAATGCGGTGGTGGTAAAATATTCGCTACAGGAGGATGCGTAATCTCGCCTAAAGCAAATACTAACACTAAATGGGAGTGACAAATGAAGTGAGACAGATTACAACTTCGGCCTGACTGGACATGCATGAAGGAAATTTCACAAGGTGATCAAAAATTGGCTTACTTGTTATGGTGATGGTACATTCGTGGATCTCCCTTGGGTAATTCGAAAAGTCCATGGGGCAGTCCAGGATTGTAGTTTGCCTGCAGCAAGACGCTGCTAGTGAATGCTTGTCATTATAGGTATCTTGAAGAGGGTCAGGACTTCGAGTCTCCATACATTCAACGTTATAAAATATAGTACCCAAATATGTGCAAACACAACGCTCGTGTCGAAGATGCACATGGGCAGTCTAGTGTGCGTGATTGTGTGTTGAGGCACGTTGGCATAGAATGAGGTGAAACTTTGTTTCCAGCTCCCTCTGAGCAGCCGTAAAAACCTTTGAAGAAATCCGTCACATTGAAATGTGTCCATACGGGTGTGCTTACAGTTATCGAACATGCTCATACTTTTTTTTTTTTTTGCAAAAGCAGTCATCGGGACAACAGATCGTAAACTGGTAGCAACGTATTTTGAAATGTCTGCCAAGACTCGTTTGCCGTGTATTGTACCACAAACTTCGAAAACGACGTACCTTCCACGGCACACGTTTCCCCACGTATAAGCTGACCAGAAATGAATCAGACATGTGCACGTTACAGGAAATAACTGACTAATTACAATTACAATTACTTCTTTCTTTATAATGTAATTAATTAGAGTGATGGAGGACAGCCGCAGAAAAGACGCTGAGCAATTACAGAATTGTAATCGATTACTGATGCGTTACTTTTCTTCAAAATCTTATTGCCCGTAACTCTATAACACACGTTTACTCAAAGTACGACAAGCTACTGAGGCTTGCATAGACAGAAAGCTGGAGGCTTGCTTGAAGGCTAGGATGCTTACTGTTGCTTCTGTGATATAGTGTTACACGTTAACTTTCAACAGGAGTTGTTTTTGAAAGTTGTTGCTGATTCTTCCACGTTTCCTCGTTATGAGGTAAGCTGCTACATTGAACACTATCGCGATGCATGCGCTAGAGGGAAGGCCGGTATTAATACACCTAATATATTAGTACAAGAAATATTTTCCGATCCTGGCGATACATGGATACATTAATCTAAGAGTGATTCTTGAGGCCTCTATTATTGCCAAGGGCAACTGTGTGAGCAAGCCCGCGGTTGCCTTGACTCCCAAAGAAGTGGAATTTTTTCACTGCATAAATTATGGCACACATTTCACATGCTTTTCTTTGCCTTCCTTCTCGGGAATTTGTGTATCGGGCATTGTCTTACGTCTGATACGGTTTTTCTACTTAACCTGCTGACGCTTGTTACACAAATCTTTGCGTGTGCTCACGTGATGTAGTATGCCGACATGTATATGAACCTTTTCCAATAAATAATCATAAGGAAGTCAGCGTTTGTCGTTGTTCTCTGCTGTGTCCGTTATCCGCTACTGCGCTGTCTGTGCAAGATTGATTACGAACTAGCCAACTCTCAATCCTTGCTTCAATGAGCAAATAGTGGAATTTGAAGGGAGTAGCAGGGATTTATTCACTTGTATACCGTCCAGAAACGGCACCTTGGCTAAATAGCCTTTAGAGAAGTACGATGTGTTTATCATTACCCCACCCCCCTCTCCTGAAAACTTTGAAATGGCTGTACCGCGGGCAAGTACGCCAGCTCCCTCGTCTTTCCTCAAATAACACATGCACCTGGGTTTGGGTGCACGCTGCCTGACTCAAGAAAAATGCCGCAGAAGGAACAACAAAATACATACGTGCGACGTCATAACGAACAATGCAACTGATCGGACCGAGGAGCAGCAGCCTGTTTCTACCACGTCCGCAACTCACGCAAAGGCACAACGCGGTGGTCGCATCCAACGCTTCCAGTACGGAACTGTAGATAATGCTACGGGCGGCTGCGGCATTCGCAAACACACTCGCCGTGATTTTACTGGCTAATGTGTGGTGCTGCTGTGGAAGAGGATGCGGGTTCGATTCCCAGTCCCGGCGACCGCATTTCCATGAAGGCGAAACGCAAAGGACATTGGTGTCCATATATTCAAGAACACCAGGCGGTCAAATTTGATTGCCAGTTCCCAAATGGAGTTCCTAATATTCATTCCGTGGTACTGAGAGGTGAAAACTTCTGTATTAATCTTTGCGTTAACGCATATTAAAGCTGTACAGCGAAATTCCCTACAAAAAAACGTCAACGGGTGAAAACACTCGACGCGCATCTATAATTAAAACGCATTGTACGCATATTGTTGTTTACTCGCTGTATATGTACAGATTAATGCACATTTTACTGGCGCCTCATACCGCGTGTTAAATTATCGTGGCTAATCTCCTTGTGTACATGATGGCTGTTTCATTGTGTGTCTGAGTAAAATTAATGTGGACAGCGCTAAGCGCCGGATTTGCATAAATTGCCACAAGACTAGATTAGCCTATCAAAACGAATAGATAAATCATGTCCTTTCAGCGCCGTCCCATTCTATTGCGATATAAATTATATGAACACCCTCAGCGAGGTCTTACCGTCGCCGTCATGTGTTGTATACGTATGTATGCATGTGTATAAGCGTACGCCCGGGTACTCAAACCTGCCACCCCTCGCTCCGCAGCGCGCGGCGTTAAAGAACTTCGTCACGCAGCATAAGTCAACCAGTATAATAACTACGAGCTAATTATATACACCATTTGCTGCTGGCTGTGCGCAGAGCTCGGAGTTGCTTCCCGTGTTCACTATCACTCACGAGATATGCGCGAAGGGCTCGCGGGGCCGCAGTTGAAATGCGCGCCTTTGACTTGTACTTTAAAATACAGTGCAAGGTCGCCCGTGCTCGCGCGCTTATCTCTCGAGGTGGGAGATTTGTACGTCTTGTGATTTCAAGTTTGCGTTGCAGCTATACACCACAATTCGCTCGCTGCAGCGGCCGCGTTTGCGATAGAACCGATCTAGAAGAGCCAAAGTAGGAGCAACTTGAAGTAACAACTGTGATAGTCGTTAGTTCGCGCTCGTCCGGTCTGTGTTCTTTTGGTGCATCTTTTTGTTTATCAGGAGCGCCCTGCAACTTTCTAACTGCTTGCCGTTCTTCGAGAGACCCTCCAATTTGTTACTCTCGCATTCATTTCTTCGCCCTTGCGGCGAAGCTGACTTCTTGCCTTCACACGCGTTTTAAATGCCTGGTGTGAGCTGGTGAAAAAAATTACACACATCTCCCCGTAAAAGAACCCTGATGGGCACGCGAAGCAGCTAGGGGCGACGTGGGGTTCCAGTAAATGAGTTCCGTTCGGTGCACCTCGGTGATGTGTGGTTCGTGGTTAGGGTGTAGTTCTTTGTTTTTGTTCTTGGTGAGGCGTGGGTGGGTGGTGAACGCACTCACGTTGCGCTACAGCCGCACGAGCCTTCGTCTCTTCAGAAGCGGCGTGGCGGCGTTTCCGTCGAGCTTCAGCTTTCCTTTGCACGAAGTTTATGGTCGGCTTGGCGCCGCTGCCGTTTCGTGGCAACGGCTCGAGGGCGCCGAGCAGCAGCTGCGAATGAGTCAGACTGCTATTTACCGCTCATACCGATGCGCTCCCATTGATTGTCACTGAAGGAATGCGCGCGCTACCGCGCAACCTTGGTTTATGGCTCGCGGACCAGCGCCTTTTAGCGGATTCTTCAAGAAATTCCTTGAGAAGCGCCTGTAGCGGGAGGAGCGGTAACTAGAGTGGACGGCGTCTCACACGGGAGGTAGGGTCGAGCATAGCTGCTTCGCATAAAAAATATAGGTAAACCGAGGGGCTACCGTTAAAGTGAAATTACTATTACCTGACCGAGTAGGTAGCTGAACAGCGCTGTCCATCTGAAGCACTGTCCGTGCAGAACGTCAGCTCCTAGTCCTCGAAGTTGTCAGACGCGGACTGAACGAGACGGGCTTCTCGCACTACCGCCTCCGGAAGGCGCGTCTGAGTCTGCAGAGCAGGGTACGTGGCGAAGGTAATCGGGGAGGCGGTAGCCCTCATTCCGCCGTCGTCGAAGCGCACGTGTCTCAGCTTGCGCATAAAGTCAAAAGCCACGGCGCACGGCGCCACTTGAAACGGCCACGAGAGCTCCATCCTGGCGTCGAGGCCCACACTCTGCGCCGGATTAGACAACACGGAAGGAGTACCGTATACTCTCCATAGTATTGTCAAACCGAAGAGCTAAGAAAGGGAAAATAGACAACCACACATGTGTAGCACGAAGCCACAAGGAATTTCGTCCTGGTCGGGGATTCGAACCCGAGAACCAACGCTAGGGTTCGAACCCCGCCCCAGGACGAATTTTTCGGCAACTAAGAAGCTTTTCTTTCTGAGAAATCCGTACGGATTTCCTTGTGGCTTCGCGCTACAAATGGGTGGTCGTCTATTTTGCCTTTCTTAAAGGGGCCCTGCAACACTTTTCCAAGTAGCCATGGAATGGATTTACTAAAGGAGCTTATTGCCTCACGAATTCATTGCCGCAAAAATTTTTGGAATCCGTCCAGTACGAGTGGAGTTACAAAGATTTCTCGCACGCTGCAATTGCATTCTCTCTTCTCTCGTCCCGTCGAAAGCGCTGGAAGCTAAGCAGGGAGGGATGGCACGGGGAAAGAAAATACGTCACGCGCACCTCGTGATCGTGAGCGCTTTTTTCTCTTTCTTTTTTTGTTCGAATACGCGTATTTTCATTGCGATCGCGCGCGCACGCGTGGACAAGTCGCGGCCTCCTCGCGGCGGCCTCTGTAACTACCGAGCGCGCCATGCTCAAATCAGCCAATGGCTGATACAAAAAAAATCTCTCGTCGGTGACGAGTGATTTTTTGGGTACGCGACGTCATTTGTCGAGAGAAGAGAAAGCAATTTCTGGCTGACTTTGAGAATTTATTGTGAATTGCACGCCGCGTGCTGCGCTATAATATTTGGCTCGCGTGTTCTCGAGAGCCTGGACTACCGATCGGCAGCGTTTTCTGAGCATGCTCAAAAAGTGTTGCAGGGCCCCTTTAACCCTTCCGCCACCTTGCGGGATTCCGCAGAACTCATTTGCAAACCGAAGAGCCATTCGTTATTTACATGCCCTGTGCTGTGCTCATAGTGAGCGCAGGGTTTCCCATCAGAGGGAGGGGGGGGGGGGGGCAAATTTTGACCTCAGTGCCCCCCCCCTCCCCACAGTTGGTCGAGTACAAAGGAAAACGTGCGAAAAATGGATGCAAGGAAATGAAAGTGAAATGACGACATGCTTCTCACAATGGCCTGTCTTTGGTCCCTTATTTTAATGTGTAAAGCTGGGCAGTAAACAGCTCTTGCATGAAATGCAAAACACGTCAGGGGTATTGCCGCCATTATTGCCAAACACTTGCGCGTACATAACCCTGCTCTTCGAATAATGACATTCAGGTTTGACTGAGTAAAAGATTGGGGCAAACTTTGCGCCCCCCCTCTTGGGTTATTTAGGGGTACGGTCCCCCCATTCTGCCCCTTTTGTGTGCACGTATGACTCGTGTGATTCTGCTATTGAAGTCGAATGAACAGGAACAGTTGCTGCAGAAAAGCTGGGTGTTGTTTTGATAGGTGTACCTATCTTTGTCCATAGCGTCCTGGCACTTTTCAAGTGAAAGCTTCTATTGGATCACAACAAGGGCCGATTTTGGCGCCGTAGTTGTCCGCCGTCGCCGGTGTCCGTCACCACTATAGGGCGAAATAATAAAAAAATCTAAATAAGTGAAAAAAATTGGGGGGACACTTAAGCTTCTCCTTTAAGAGTTGAACGCGATAGCGACATCCGGTCCCTAGTGCGTACTTAGACGACGTAGTGCATACTGTGTAATGGGTGGCATGCTTTCAACGAAGAGCAATTATGCGCGTGAAATGTTTTCGAACGTGTTATGCACCCCCTACGTGGTCTTAAAGGAACACGCGCTGTAGCGTGTGTGCCTTTTGTAATGGGTGGCCAGCTTTAAACCACGAAGTTGTTATGATATTCACGTGTTCTGACGCCCGATGTCAATGTACGCTTGTACCACGCAATATTACTGCGATATCAGGTTCTGTATTGTGACGCCTGCATACAGGACGCGTGTGTTTGTAAAGAATGAAAGTTATTTTCACTGCATTTCCAAGCAGAGGAAATTAGTTTCATTGTATTTTCAAGCAGAAGTGTGCCTGCGTGGTAGAACACGTGTTTGCTACCCAGACGGCCTGGGTTCGATCCTCACTGGGGTCCGAAAATCTTTATTATTTCTTTTATTCGCATCTTTCTTCGATTTTTCGGTCACGGACAAGATGATGATTTTTCGCTCTTAACCCACGACGCCGACACCGACGCCGACGCCGGAATTTCTGGGAAACGAGCTCTTTAATGCTGTCGCGTTAAAAACGTTTTTCAGAATTATGTAACATGTTGTGTGCCACCTCTTGAGTGCGTACACACCAAATCAACACCATTATTGAATATTGAATTTACGAAACTCTGGCGAGAAAGCACAAAGAAGTGAAAGCTCTCGCACGTGCTTCGCGCTCTCCGCCATCAGCTACAAAACAATTGGTTCTAGCATAGAATACCTTACACACGACGGCGCAAGATTTTTTCATTCTGAAAGCTACATTCCCCGTGAGTACTTGAGAGCCGGCATTAAAGGCGGCACGCGTCTCGTGATTTGTTGGCTCGGAGTTTTTCTGTATGTCGCGAATTCGCGACACTCGGCAGTAAAGGGTTAAAATATTCGTAAAAGTAATTGTCTAAATATTTTGCAATCTTTTTTAGAGGCAAGAAATACAAGCTTTCACATTGAAAATACATGGAAATCCTAACCTGCCTAATCTTTCACTGCACCTTGAAACTTCGCGTCATTCTCCTATTCTTAGACCGTCACCTTAACTATACCTATGAGATTTCACCTTTTTTTTACCTCCGCCACGCATGCGTCTTCGTGGTAATAATCAATTCAAGGTTACGCTTCCTAAAGTCACAATAACTACATTGAATTCCTTCTTTCCAGTGAAAACGCAAACAGAAACCTCCACCCAGACTCCGTGGCATCCACAGCCGATGCTCTTGCCTCCAAGGCTGCTGTTTCTAATTGCCTGGGTAATGGTCCGTTGGTTGGTACAACCTGTGTTATGTGCAGTCGTGATCGGCTTCGGTGGACCTGTGGCTAGGTGGCTTGGCTGCTGAACCGAAGGTTGCGGGTTCGATCCCGGCCGCGGCGGTCGCATTTTGATGGAGGCGAATTGGTAGAGCCCCGTGTGCTGTGCGATGTCAGTGCACGTTAAAGAACACCAGGTGGTCAATATTTCCAGAGCCCTCCACTACGGCGTCTCTCAATCATATCGTGGTTTTGGGACGTAAAACCCCACATATTGTTATGTGCAGTCGTGAGCAGTATGAGATGGAACAAGGCAATTACATGTTAAAGTTCATATCGGCTAAACGCGGTTGGCAAGCGCAAGTGTGTTCATAACACTGCATGGTCAAACGGGAAGCCATCTCTAGCAATTAAATATGTCACAATCATATCGGTACATTGCAAGTGATCGTTGATTATACAGAAATTCGGTGCTCCCTCTTATATTGCTCACTAGTGTAGACGTCACCGTTTTTCGTGCTTATGTAATTTTCCAACCCTCATTCTTCTCTGCAATGCCTCGAAATGGAATAGAAGTGGCGCAGGGAAAATGACTTCTCACCATGTCTAGCTCGTTGACAGGACCGACATCTTCGACGGTGATCTTCAGGTACATGGCGTCCGGTGCACCTGGGGATGTTCTTATGTAAGTCACTCATGTTTCCATGTGGAGTGCTTTAATAATCATCATGTGATAGAACTGGCAAAACATATTGTTGTTAGACATGAAAACTTCAGCAACAGTGATTATTATTTACCAAAATGGGTGTGCGAATTTCGCCAAGACACGCCAGGTTTCTTATTTTCATGTTTTTACTATTTGTATATTTTTGTATGGTATTTATATGCACCTGAATCTTCAGTTACCTTTACGATGTCTTTCTTAGGAGTTTTAATTAGCTTTTGAATTTGTTTCTTCTGAACTGCTGATTACAATTATGTGGTACACGTTTAGAAATATTGACACGCAGTTGTGCTGTAGACTAATGTGAAGGCGAAGCTTCATCAAAGTAACAGGAATGCTTGAACTGTGGTTGCGGTGTGTGTGTCCCGCGGGCTTTGCCATAAATAATGTCAGGTGGTATAACTATAGAATCAATTTAAATGTAAACAAGTTGGAATATCTCCGTGAGAATGTTCTCTTTTTTCAATTAGCCTGCCACAGCAAAGTTCGTGTAGTGTTCTTAGTTCACAAACGCTAAGAAGAAGCAATGACTACAGAATTAGGCCTCGGCTCAATCGGTTTCTTAAAAAGACCAACGATGGAGTATTTTTTCTCGCATGTGAGTGAGAAAGACAAAAAAAAATTGAAGGACACTTTATAAATTCTAGAGTGTGTTCGGCTAACACCAGTGCCTATTGAAACGGGGTCGGGCAGAATGGAACGCGATGCGCGCGTCTCCCTTCTTGCATGGTTCGACACGCTGGGTACAGCGATGCTACGCAAGCAAAGCGCGAGCGCTCTAGCGTCAGAGCGACCGGCGTCTGTTGGCGCGCCCCGGCGGCCACCTGGCAACGTGCCAGCGCACGGACGGACGGACGTGAGCATGAGACATTAAAGGCTTTCGCCTTAATATCACCGACGATTACGATACAGCCTAATGCAAATCCTGAGCGCACTTCGTGTTTAGAATGAAATTCAAACCCGGGCCTCCGCGTGGTAGCCCAGCATTCTACCACTGAGACACGCCGGAGCTTGGAAATCCTTTGCAAACAGAACCTATACAGGCTTCATGTCGGGAAAGGGAGTGGTTAACATGTCTAACACAGCGCTTCAGAAAAGTCAAATAATGACCAGGTGTCACACCATGCGAACTGTGTATCGAGCAGGCCCTTGACTGGTTCCAACCCTTTACAAAAGATTCAGCCATAATTTTTCGTCGTCATCAGCCATAGCACCAACCAGTAGCGTAGCCTGAAATTTTTTTTCGGGGGGGGGGGGGGGAGATTCAACCATACTTTATGTATGTTCGTGCGTGCGTTTGTATGTGTGCGTGCATATATACTCAAGCAAAACTGAAAAATTTCGGGGGGAGGTTTAAACCCCCCCCAACCCCCCCCCCCTTGGCTACGCCACTGGCAACCAACAAAGTGCACATAAAGACATACAAGAGTGTAGCGGGTACCACGCTTCTCAGAAGAGGCAATAATGGTGTACTGGATGCTTCCCTACTTCACAAAAAAATATTTTTATGGCGAAGTGGGTGTCATACAATTGTACCTGTAGTATTTGCCCCAAGAGTGTTTCTTTAAATAAACGCCAGGCCTGCACGCAAAGCGCAGCATAGTCACAGCGATAGCTGGAAGAGTGGCATTTCCAGAACCCATTGTAAACTGTTTTGGGGCTACTAATACACGTAAGCTTGTAAGGTACCCACTATGCCATAAATAATAATTTTTCCCAAGTTGGCAAGCACCAACTACGCCATTATTCGTCATTTGCAGAAGCGACGCACCTGCTACGCATTTGCAACGAATTATGTGCACTTAGTTCATGCGATGGCTGATGACAATGAAAGAATTATGGCTAAGCCCTTTGTGTGAGGTTGGAAGCATTCAACGACCCGCTCGTTACACAATTCGTATAGTCTGACGTATGGTTGCACAATTCGCGTTGTGTGACGCCTGGTTGTTATTTTGCTTTTCTACCACGCTATAGCCTATATTAAGGCGAAAGCCTTTATAGGCTCACATTCGCGGTGTCCGACCGTCTGTCGTCCGTCCATGCCCTGGAACGGTGACAGCTGCGGCCTCTCCCCCTCACACTATCTTAGCAACCACGTAATGGCACACCGATGAGCGCGGTAACACTGCTTCGTCAGATGTATCGTTGCAGCAAAAAAAGACATGGCATAGTCAGTGGAATGGCCATAGGCTTTCGCCGAACACTTTGGAATTTACAGTGTTTTTCAATTTTTATGCATATGTTAACCTGGTTCCTTCACGACATGACGCCTGCACAGGGTCGTTTTACGAAGGAGGTTTCAGCACAGACATGGCTCTGTGGTAGAATACTGGCCTTACACGGTGAGCACCAAGGTTCAAACCCAGCTCCATCCTGGATACATCTTTTTTCTGATTTCTATGCTTTTACCTCGTGCAGTAGCGGTTACGGGCACCGGCGGTGGCGGACAACTACGGTCCCAAAAATGACCCTCGCTGTGATCTCATAAAAGCGCTCGCTTTAAAAGGGTCTAGAAAGCCCGCTCTTCCCGCGCTCGCTGTGAATGTGTTGGGCGTTACGTGCAGACCTGGGTATTTGTTTTTTTGCCTGCAACGGAAGTGATATTACATTTCACTATAAAGAAAAACCATCAACAGCCAATACAAACAACTCATGTTCAAAGGAAAACATGCCCCACGTTTTTATGACGGTAACTTACTTTCGCTTCTGTCACTTTCATTGAATGGTGCAGCAGCGCCTGCGGTTTGAGCGGGGGGTACTCGAAGGTGCTTCTCTCTTGCTGACGCACCCGGCAAAAGTCACCAAGCTAAACGGAGAAAGATAGTAATGTTTTCTCTTACTTCATAAAGCGTGCATAACTTTTTCAAAGTTCTGGAATTTTCCAGTGAATGAAACGATTTTACGCTTTACACAGTGTCGTAAAAATAAACGGCGTTAAAACGGAAGCTGGATAAGTAGAACAGAGTGGAGCAACATTTCTTGGAATTGCGTAGATGACACTATAGGAAAGCCACCTCTGAATATCAGGTGGAATGTGAAGGTTTATTTTTCTAAATCAAAGAAATATTGCATTATGCAAGCGATTACCGTTTACACATGGCTGCATATTTACATTATTTATTTATTTCGAATACTGCAGCCATACCACGAGAGCATTACCAGTGGGCATTAAAAAATCTAGATTTGCAAAGGAGCACCATGAAATCAATAATAGTAATAACAATCGATATAAGTAATAAAAAATTAATACATAACAATACTTTATTGAAGCTGGTATATAGAAATACATTTTAATGACCTCTCCGATTCGTTCCAGCGGTCCACATGGATGAGACAACTGCAAGGCAATGATAATTGCCAAGTAAAGTCATATGTATCGCTGAATTAAAATAATTATTGTTTGAACAGCCTGTTATCCTTTACCAATTTTAGACCACATGGCGAGAATTTGGCGACAATTTTAGACAACATGGTTGGGCGTGTGCTCGCGGGAATACGCGACGAGGGGGAGAGAGACAGATGCAAGTTCACGACACAACTATAGTTTGTGTCGTGAACGTAGTTGCCGATCGTTCAGTATATCCTCGAGTATGACAGTTCTATCCGCGAGTAAAAGTGCGCCAGCGCCGGCGACGAACACGGCTGAAGCACAGATGAAACGAGCCTGCCATCTCTGTCGCACAGAGGCCACATGAGATTGCATCTCCACGCGTGCGAGGCTTGCCGTCGATTGCTCCTCAAGCAGAAAGAAAGCGCCCCGCCCGTCTTTCGTCGGATGAAGGAACGAGACGCGATTTTGGGGCTGCGTCGCTCGAGCAGGAACTACGAACTTTGTTCATAAGGGCGAGGTGGCTTATTTCGGCGAGGTGGTTCCCCCACTTCGCGTTGAGACGGCAGATAGCTCGAAAACCGCTTCGCTCCCCGTAACGGCATCCCACTACATCGAATCTACCCGACGCTTCACGCACAGAACTGCCCGATATGCGACGTGCCAGGCACACTGCCACATCTAATACTCGAGTGCCCGTGGCGCCACGAAGGTGGCAATACCCAGCCTACAACGACCGCACGTGTCAAACGCCTAGCCGAGACGTGGGAGGCCAAGATCCCCGTACGGGACCTAGACGACCAACGAGGACTCGTCGCCAGGGCTCGGACGGCGATTTCGGCCAGAGGATTCCTGGAATGAGGGACCCTCCCACCTGGGATAACCCCCGAGCTTACGAGCTCGGGAACACTGTTTCGGGACATCTTAAACATTTATTTCATCATCATCCTGCAATGGCTGCATTCGCTTTAACCAGCCTTTCGAATTACGTAAGATACGTTCGAAAAGTGTTAGCCGCTAGCCTTACTTCGCAAGCATTACATTGTGTTGTTATCGCATTCATTGCTTCGCACTTGCGTCGTAACTGTGATTTTTTGTCCGGCAACAGTGATCGTCATCTCGCTCACTTGCGTTTCTTTTTCTTGAAAACTCGGTGCTCGCCGCATTCCTATGAAAAATAATATCATTACGCCACGTATGCGGCGGCCTACGAAGAGGAAATAGAAGAGTGGAGGTTCAAAGAAGATCTCTCGGCAGCTTTGTTCTGTGTTGTCTCGCCATCCGAGCCTGTTGTAAATAAACCCCAAAGCCATACTGTGAACGTAACGATATATCACGCTTATAAAACGCATGCCGTTCATCACCTGGAAGTCTCCCGGACGCGCGGCGATAACGCAAGGAAAGGTACGTGAGGCAGGCCAGTCACGACTATTGTTGTGGGAAGAAAACCCCCTGTTCACTCGCTATTTTATTACCACTGTCCATAGTTTAACATAGTATATCCGCGATGCGCAGCGCCTATAGGGGCGCCACTGAAAGCCGCGTAGCGGCGGCCGTCGGAACCGCAAGCGGGCCGTGTAGCAGACGCCTCCTTTCACTGCAAGCAAGCATGACGAAAGTGCGCGCATGCGATTTGCCGCTTTTGCGCGTCCCAAATAATTACTTTTGCGGCGATAGTGTGCGCATAGGAGCCGCACTTTATAATAGTGTACTACGTGTGAACCAACGTTTTTTCTCGACACAGTAGCTTCGTTTACGTGCCATGTGTTTATATAGTAGATTTTGAGGGAGCGCTGTCGCACCGGCGCATGGATTTCACGGGTGCGGCCACGCGAAGGGTCAGCGTTGGTAAAACTTTGAAACCAGCACCATAAACTTGTGAAAAAATATCTCGGCAGTTTGCGCTAGTGGCGCAAGGGTTTCCTATTAGCATTGTTATAACCGGCAAGGCGGCCTGCAAGGGACGCTCATCGGCAATGCCTTCCAAACGCAGTCCGCGTCCAGCAGGAACGCAAGAGGTATTCTTGTGCGCTGCAGGGAACGCGCATCGGCGTTGCTGGTACACGCGGTCCGCGTCCTGTGAAAAGACATGACGAGACGCGCGTGCACGGAGGGATATAAAAGGGAGCGCATCGAGAGTGCGCTGGGGGGCCTCTTGTCGCTTTCGAACTCTACTCATGTAAAGGCGCGTCTCTACGCCTAGTTTGTTTACTCTCGTAAATATGTAAATAAACGTGCCTTTTTTTGTAAGCAAGAAGCCTCGCAAGAGCTCTCCTTTGCCGGAGCCTGGGTGGCAGCCTGTACCCCCTCCTCGGTCACATCAACATGAAGTCATGTTACGACGAATTCAAAAGGAGGTTGAATCGGTTGAATGTCCTGTCAAAAGCCTTCAATGCGCACAGGTGCCATGTTTCACAGCCAATATGCGTATAGTTGAGGCGAGCGCACAGCGAACATTCTGCACCGGTGATCGCATTCCAGTGCCATCAATACGTAGAATGCAGCCGATTTCATGCAGCACACGTGTGATTCCACGGCGCTTTTGTAAAGGAGCCGTCACCTGCCCCACATTATCTGGCAATGCGCTTCGCTTAGTAGCGTTCGCTGAAGACGTAGCGACATAAATGGAGAAATAAAAAACACGGTAATCGTTCTAACGCTGTCGTAAAGAAAGCGCGATTGCTACCTTCTGCGTCGGACAGCCGCATTCCACCGCCTTCGCTCTCGATCATGAAATAGCACCGGAAACCTGTAGAAGTGCGTTCCTGGCGAGTTTTTTGTATGTGTTTTGGGTCATTAACTGATGAGACTGTGTTGGGCCCTTGGCCTGACATCAACAGTGCAGCTGTGGTAGTAATAGCGATCATAGCCTTCTTAAGAGCAACTGGACTAGATGCACGGCTATAACACCTTCTCAATTTGACAGGACTGTATATACTCACCTCTATAACTCACCATCGTCATCCATTACTCTTTTTCTTCCCCTTTCCCCTCCCCCGGTGTAGAGTAGCAGGCTAGAGCATGCTATCGCTCAGGCCGACCTCTCTGCCTTTCTGTGAATAAACCCCTCTCTCTCTCTCTCTTGAGCAGCCGACAACGCGGCAGTTATTTTTCGGCATCGCTGAAGCCCGATAGAGGCGTTAAATCACGATGAAAACACGTCCATCCGTGCACTCGCGTACACGCTCGCGGGAAAACTGCTCGCCCGAGCCCGCTAGCGCTTTCGAGCCGTGGCGGCAGATGGCGTCGTGGGCGCTTTGCGCATCGCCTATAGTCTGCTTGCCTATAGTTTACCAAAGTCCGTAGTATCACCACAGTCCACTGCCACAATCCATAGCTCACACAAAGAGGTCTAATACTCTCGAATGGCGTGCTTAAAGCGCAGTAAGCTAGCTGACAAGTGTAGTACAACTAATTCCTGCGCGACAGAGCAGTCGCATAGGTCTAGGAATGACTGTTCAAATTGCTGCGGTTGAATTCCCGCTTCGAAAAACTCCATAACGAATCATTCATCACTCGAACACCACGCTAGCTGGTCTACCACTTTGTCACTCAATTACGGCACATACTCCTCCAGTTGACGATTGCTGCTTTAAAAAAATGAAGCGCGTTAGTCCTTTCTCGCCCAGACAAGAGGAATAGCTTTCATAACAGGGTCGTCCCGGCTGTGTCAACAACCCACCTTCCTGTTTGGCTTAATACTGAGTCATAAGTGAGCTTGCGACTTTGAATTGGGAAGTTCTTGGTGGTTTTTGACCGTCGCGTAGCATATAAGCGAAATATGCAGTTAAAATAATAATAATAATAATAATAATAATAATAATAATTAATTATTATTATTATTATTATTATTATTATTATTATTATTATTATAATTATAATAATAATAATAATAATAATAATAACCTTAATAATAGCCGTAGTTTTGCATGTCAATACGACAATGTGACTATGAGGTGCGTCGTAGTGGAGGGCTCCGGAAATTTCGACCACCTGGTGTTCCTAACGTGCACTGATACAGCACAGTACGCGGGCTTCTAGCATTTCGCCTACATCGTAATGTGACCTCGGTAGGCGGGTTCGAACCCGTGGCCTAGAAGCGGAATGTGACCGTGCAGCGGCGTCGACAACAAATGTGAGCCCGAAAATCGAAACGCTGCGATGTCAGTGCACGTTAAAGAACACCAGATGGTCAAAATTTCCGGATTCCTCCACTACGGCGTCTCTCATAATCATATCGTGGTTTTGGGACGTTAAACCCCACATATTATTATTAAAATCGAAACGCGCGATAAACGTCATCATCATTGTCGTCATCATCATATCCAGTCACGCGGACATAAATAAGGCCATATAACGAGACGATAACATAAATAGATAACAGTGACGAAATTTGATCAAAGGTGACAAGGACTGATGCGATTGGTATGTATAATGATGTAATGCACGCGAATAGGAGAACAGATGAAATAATTCGATGCGTAAATGCTTTCACCGTCAAAGTCGACTTAGCAATCGATAAGGAGTTTTTTTTTTTTTTTCGTTATTCATGGATTGCCCATCGCGGCAAAAGAACAGAAAGATGAAGGAATAGCGTTTCTTATCACCCTCCCGTCTTCTGTTAACGTTTTAACTAGCACGGGGAAAATTATTCTCCAGCGTCTCCACAATGCCGTACATACCTGCCGTGAGAATAATTACGTCGCTAGAGCTCATGATTGAAAGACAGATCGCTTCAGCATGCTCAAATGCATTCAAGTTGCTTCGTCATTATAACTTGCCGTTTTCTTACATGAGAAGAATGGCGACCGGAGCTTTCCTTTCTGACGTCTTCATATTGATCGATGTTGCCTGAGGCCTTTTGCTTAACGTGTCACGAGTTTCACTTGCAGACCTAAACTGCTGTTGTATGGAGGAAAGCGTCTTTCAGAGGGTAAGTTAAAGTGTTTGCGTGGTTGCCATGACTGCCGACTGGATCGCATACGGAGAAGTACAATGCTAATTAAACGGGGACAAGGAAGGACTACGCAAACACAGCGTTTTGTGTGCATATGTACTTGTTTAGTAATGGATTACGAACACGGCCGAGTGGTCACGCTAACGACTAATCGCCACTTTACTGGCCGTGAAACATGCAAAATATAGCGCGTCGCTGACTTAATTCGATGATCGCCTGATTATCGATCGCGCTTATAGCCAGATGAAGAGGAAGGTGGAAAGCGCTAATAAAAAACATTTTCGCTCGAAAACGTGCAAAAAAGTGAGCAAATAAAAGCGCCACGTGATAGAACATAGAACATAGATAGAACATTATCTTCAAGAGGGATGCCAATAATTATATTACGTGGATATAACGACAACTTGGCACTTGTGGAAACCGTTCGCGAAAGTAATTGAGGAAAAATTCAAAGCCCGCGGTCTTACTTCATTGAGCACAATATAAGCGTTACTCTATCAAGCGATACGACATGATATAGAGATTATAAAAATGAGTGCTAAGAATTTCAGCTGGCAAAATGCAAGCATTGAGGTCTCACCGCGGAAAGTTATGAGAATGAAATGTGGAGCATAGAGCTTCACGAACATTGCATGCAATTCCATTCCTTGAGAAACGTCGGAAAGCAAAGGTGTCACCCTTTTCGTTAGGCATCACATTTGTCCCTAAGTTTCGGCCAAATGGACCAATACCCCGCTTTAGGGTCAGCTGGACCACCATGCGGGAAAAAAAGGTGGGGGGAGGGAGGAGAACCACGGTGCGAACTCTTGGGCAATCCTGATTTAACAGGGCAGACCACAGCGATTATCAGCTGCGTGTTTTCTCCCTGTTAAACAGACATTGTTTACAAGCAAGCGCGTTGGCATAAAGATATACAGTTAAAACTCGGTGATACGAATCTAACGGGGTCACCAAAAATATTCGTATCATCCGAAATTCGTATCACCAGAAAATATAAAAATATAGCACGAAACAAAAAAAAACATCATTTATTGTTTTTCAGCGCCGCAGCAACGTCAAAAACAGCTCCGAATGATATCCAATTAAGTTTTTAGACGTGAACGATCATACTTGCACTCGTAAATATAGGGCCCATGCGCGCGTGTGTAACTATTGAACCAGGGGTGTTGTGACCTGACAGCAAGTAGCCCCTTCCCAATTTTAGTATGCCTTTTCGCATCATACAGGAGTACTGTGGACGAAAGTGACTTAAGAAGCGCTTTGCCCGTGATGGATGAAGGCCTGAAAATTTTAGAACCGCTGCCCTTTGTTGTTGTTATTTTCTGATCGCAGTGGTGCTGGGGATGTTTTTCGGGAGATTTACGGCCGTGCTCGCGCAGTCGGAAGGTTGGCAAGTGTTCGTGTCCCCAACAATCGTGCATGTTGACGTTGTGAGGCCTAGCTTCTTCGCCAAGACCGTCCGCTTCGTCTTTCAGTTTTCGTACACCTTTCATAGGACGTCTAATGCGCGAGGACATGGCTTGCATCGTCGTGGAAGGCACGTGCAAAACAGCATCACGCGTCGACACGTTAAAAAATCGCAGCATATCCACGGAGTGAATGATGATGCGTGGGCGAAGCTGCGGAGGTTCATCGGTAAACCGGTAAACCGGTAAACCGTAGAGGAGAAAGAGGGGGGACGCGTAGGAGAGGAGAGGGCGATACATATCACGTACTGTCACAGCGCATTGTCTTATTATAACAGCGCCGTCTATCATCTTTAATCATCAACGTATACGAAAAACCACTGACGCCATCTAGTATATCGTCACCCAACTGCAGTTTGCATGCATCTCTATGGGACAGCGCCATCTAGTGTATGCTAAGGGAGACGCTACTAAACCACTGACGCCATCTAGTATATCGTCACCCAACTGCAGTTTGCAATGCATCTCTATGGGACAGCGCCATCTATTGTATGCTAAGGGAGACGCTACTGGCTACTCGGGATGCATCGACAACCGAGAACTTGCCCAGATGATGCCATAAGGAGCTTCGCCCCTAAAAAAGCGTGACATCAACGCCACCTGTAATCTAAAGGCAAATGCACATGAAATGTGAATTAGGGTCTCTAAGATTCGCGCGTACAATCTCGGAGGCTACTGCACGTCACTGAGGGTTTATTCCACCGTGGTTCATTCTGGTGAATTGACAGCGCGGCGCCCATGCCCGCGCTTGGGTTCCAGCGCGTGCTAGCGTGCTAGTCGCGCCTTCCGCGACAGCGCGGGCAGCACCTGTTCGTCCATTCGCGAAGCGTACGTTCGTATGAAACGTCGCGGGGCGAAAATCTGTTCGCATCAACCGTAATCCATTACATTGCGGGCAAATGGGCCTCGGCCGGGACCAAAGAAAAAATTCGTATCACCCCAAAATTCGTACGAGCCGTGTTAGTATCACCGAGGTTTCACTGTATGCTGAAGATACAGTGGATCATCAGCACCTTGCACAATCGCACAAAGGGCTTGTCCAAGTCGTGGCCGCTGATAACACGTACTGCTTTGGGGATAAAAAAAAAAGGTGCACAGCTCACACTAGTGGCGCAAGACCGGAAAGCATCAGCGGAGTTGCTGTTCGACCTAGCGAAGCTTTGTTAGTAAATGCCAAGCTTTTGCTCCTAAGGGCGAAGTAACGAACAGGAGAGAAAGGAAAGGCAGGGATGTTAGCCAGTATGGAAGGACTCTTACCCTAAACCTGGGAGATAGAGCGGGGAGTTTTAGAGATAAAGAAAAAGAGAGGGAGGGAGAGCACGCACGCTCAAGGTTACACCCCGTCACAATCATGACAAAGTAATTAGTCTATAGCCACCGGTGCAAGTCTGATGTCTCCAAGAATATTTGGAAGGAAACAGCGCGAAAGACGAAAGACCAGGCAGAACAAGACAAATAGAACAGCGTTGACTTACAACGAAAGTTTATTCGTCAAACCACGCATTACATATCTGCGCTGTTGAAAACGAAAAGGAGAAACAAAGTATGACAAGTCGAAGGTAAATGAACTATCAGCATCATCACCGAAAAACATGCTCATTGCGCGTGCAATCGTATTGATAAAAAAACAACCTCCTTTTCTGACAGGCAAGCAGAATCATTGCGCATGCAATCAAAATTGACGCGCAACTCTTTCGTTCTTAGTAACATGTACCAACTTCCCATCCACAAACCCTTCCACTTATTTGTACACTAATTCTGCGCACTGCAAATTTAGTGATACAGCTTTTCATGCCTAGTATATATTCTGTAAATATTGATTGAAAAGGTTTCAAGGGCGTTGAAACACATATTAAATTGTGTCTTTAAAGTCTCCCAAGTTTACCGACTGTGAAATTTAAGCGGCGACTATGTAGATGGACGTCACATTTGGGTACAACCATTTTATGTTTTGCGTGCCACGGCTTTGACAGGTACTATATCTCACATCTTGACAGACACCGTCGATGTAAGACGTTACTTGAAAACAGTCAAAGAAGTGAACCCAGTATATCAAGTTATGTTTACACCGAAGAAAACACGTCTTAATTTCTTTGAAGGAAAGACTGCAAAAAGATTCACACTAGCAGCAAAGATGTGGCCTGATGATACTCACGGGGGAAAGGCATACTAGGAATACCGTTAAGTACTCTAAATATTATCTCCTTTGAAGCAGCCACAGTCCCGTATAGTAACAGGTACATCTGCGGGGGCCCTCTGATAATTCCTGGGTGACACGAGGATATTACCTTCCTATTTTACTGATCACAATTACCTCATCCCAAACCAAAATTAAAACCGTTATTTCACTGCTAATCAGAATTATTTCTACCAAACCCCCCAAAAAGTAACGATGTATAAGGAGTTGTCCTTTTGAATTCACAAAAGCGTCCATTATATAACTATTAATTTTTCCACGTTTCGAAAATTGCCATATTCTATTTTTTATTACTACATTTCCCTTTCCTTAGCTTTATCTTAATGATTGCATTTACTTTAACGTAAATGCACTTATTGGCCAATCCCGCGTAGTGGGTAGGAGCCACAGTAAGGAACGAGCGAGCAAGCAAACAATGCGGCAGCAGTGATCGACGGTGGTGGGGGTAACACTACCGCGCCAGCCAGCGCCGGGCGGCGCAGCACCAAACACCGTCACTCCGTGGCTGCAGGCAAGACCGGGCTTCCGCCAACGGTTCCCTGGTCCCGTGACAAGCCCTGATCGAAATCGGTGAGCTCAAACGAATACTTGTTCGTCCCATATGCCATCGCCGGTGTCACCGCACGCGCCCGATGCCACTGTAAAGACAGTGGCGTAGCCAGGGGCGCGTGCGCCCCCCCCCCCCATCCCCCAAATTTTTTTCGCCATGGCATACAGAGCAAAAAATGACCATTTCAAGGTGGTGCCACCCCCGAAATCAAGGAGGTGCCCCCCCCCCCCCCCGACAAAAATTTTTGGCTACGCCCCTGTGTAAAGGTGAGCGGGCACGCACAAGCACCCGCAGATACAGAAAACGCATCCATGTGATCTGATGTGATGACTCATGTTGTGTGACGGCATAGTGACGTCATGTTAACGTCGCAGATATTTGCAGTCTTTGACGACATGATGATGTCATGCGGTGGCGTGATCACGTGATGACTTTTTCCCATGACTCCTCTTGACGTCGACACGAGGGGACGCCCCCTATGCCGACGTCAATTTTAACGTTTGACGTGGCATCTAAGGTTTTTTCGCCTTAATAATTACCTGTCGCCCTTTCCGATTGAACTCTACTAGCATCCGCTTACCGATGAAAGCTTGTGTGATCGTGACGCGAATCGAATGCGATGATAAATGAAGCCTCACGCTTGAACCACCGGAGGAAGCAATATGCACGATATCCCAGCAAGAAAATGTGTCATGCATCCTCTTTTCGCTACAGGAATGAAACCATCTACGAATGTTTCTATATGCATAGCCCATTATGTAATTACTAGGGGTGTGCGAATAGTGAAATTTCACCTCGAAACGAATTCGAATCGAATAGTGCCAAATAGTGGCCAAAAATATCGAATTCGAATCAAATATCGGATAGTATGCTTACACGAAACGAGTACCGCCAGTTATGCCAAGACAAAAGAAAAAAAATTGAAGGACACTTTGTACATTCCAAAATGTGTTCGGCGAAAGCGTGTGGCCATTCCACTGATTATGCCATGTCTTTTTTCTTTTACACTCTCAGTGGCATAAGACACAAACCTAATGGGTGCGTGTTTTCTTCTTTAATTTTTTAAAACCGCGAATCGCAGCGAGACGCGAGACTCATCTTCCTCCGTTCGCATGCGTTAGTATTTTCTCGCGCTTTGCGCATCGTGCAAACGCCATCCGCGTTCCAGCTCTTAAGTTGACGGACCCTTTGTAAATTGGAACGTGTATTCCGTGAACGCCTGGGTCCATTGAGACGGCGTTGGTCAGAATGATTGCAAACTCTGGGCACAGCGACGCTACGCAAGCAAAGCGCGAGCGCTATAGAGTCCGACGTGACCGGCGTCCGTCTGCGCATTCCGGCGGCCACCTGGCTCCGTGCCAGAGCTCGGATGGACGGACGGACGGATGGACATGGACGGATGAACGGACGGACGGACAGACGGATGGATGGACGGGACGGACGCCGGAAGAAGGTCGGACGGACACCGGACGGACGTGAACATGAGACATTAAAGGCTTTCACCTTAAAGATTACACCATCCACCCAGTGGCGTAGCCAGGGGGGTGGCACACCACGCACGTGCCCCCCCCCCCCGAAATTTTTTTTCGCCATGACATACATAGGGAAAAATGGCCATTTCAAGGAGGTGCCCTCCCCTGAAATCAAGGGGGTGCCCCCCCGAAAAAAATTTCTGGCTACGCCCCTGCATCCACCGCTAAAGGGAACCATGTGTAGATGCGAAGCAGCGGGCGCTAACGCTTACACTGGCGGCGGCGTTGACGCTGGCGCTCATCGCAGCGTTGCGCAGGAGAGAAAACTGGGGAGGCGCAAAGCAGGCAGTGATGGAGCGGTGTTTCCTACTGGAACATGCCAATCGCTGCTAATGGGCAATGAGAGACAGAAGACTCCGACTGGACACAGAGACCCGCAGTCCGCTTTTAGTTAACGCGCACGCTGCGAATTTTTCATCGTTCGACAACGCACAGGAGAAATCTCCCACCGGCACCACCTTGCAGGTCAAGATCCATTGCCATATATACGGGGTGGCCAGTGAACGGTTGTGCAGCGCGAGCAGTCGGTTTTTTCAACCAAGAAACTCGCTAGCAGACGCTGCCTGCGTCGGCGTTGCGTGGCGAGAGAGGGGGAGCGTAGGAGAAGAGAGAGGGGGGTGGGGACGCGCATGCGCATTTGGTGTGTGGTTGCCGCGGGGGGGGGATGCCTAGGGGAGAGAGATGGGGGAGGGGACGCGCATGCGTAGTGAGGGTGTAGACGCCGCGGGGAGGGGATGCCTAGAGGAGAGGGAGGGGGACGCGTAGGAGAGGAAAGGGAGGGGGCAGGGGACGCGCATGCGCAATGGGGGTGTAAGCACCGCGGGAGGGATGCCTAGAGGGGGGGGAGGGGACGCGCATGCGCAATGGGTGTGTAAACGCCGCGGGCGGGGAGATACCTAGAGGAGAGAGAGGGGAAGCGCAGGAGAGGAGGTGCGTGGGGAGGGTTTGCGCATGTGCAGTGAGGGTGGTCAGGACGCACACCACCAGCACTACCGCCGGACGGACGGACGGACGGACGGACGCCGGACGGACACCGGACGGATGGACACCGGACGGACGGACACCGGACGGACGTGTGCATGAGACATTAAAGGCTTTCGCCTTAATAAAGACGCTACGGCGTGCTCACAGCTTTATTATGCGCTTGTTAGTTTTTTAAATGCGAATGCATTTCATAGTCGGGCTATGTCAGGCATCCGGCGTTGGCGTTGTGCGGCGTTGTCCGCGGAGGAGGAGGAGGAGGAGGATAGGTTAAGGAGGTGTGCGCGCCGGCAGGTGTTAGATGTGAAGCATCTTATGGCGAAGCTTAATCCGGTGGTGGTGGTGTGCGGCGTGACCACCCTTACTGCGCATGTGCAAACCCTTTCAAAAAAAATAAAAATAAAAAACCTCCTCTTTCCCTCTCTCTCCTCTAGGCATCCCCTCCCCGCGGCAACCACACCCTCACTGCGCATGCGCCTCCCCTCCCTCTCTCCCCTGCTACGCTCCCCCCTCTCTCCTCTAGGCATCCCTGCCCGCGCCGTCCACACTCCCACTGCGCATGCGCCCCCCCCTATCTCTCTCCTCTCCTACGCTCCCCCCTCTCCCTCTCTCGCCTCGCGACGCCGACACAGGCAGCGTCTGCTAGCGAGTTTCTTGGTTGAAAAAACCGACTGCTCGCGCTGCACAACCGTTCACTGGCCACCCCGTATATATGGCAATGAATCTTGACCTCCAAGGTGGTGCCGGTGGGAGATTTCTCCTGTGCGTTGTTGAACAATAAAAATTCGCAGCGTGCGCGTTAACTAAAAGCGGACTGCGGCGGAGCTCGGCGGAGCTATATATGAAAAAAAAATTTAGAAAATAAATAAAAAAATTTAAAAAAAACAAGAAAAAGCAAAAAAAAGGCGCTGCGCCTTGCTCCCGACCGGGCTGCAGAAATCAGGCGCCTTTTCCTTCTTCGAACCACAGCCACCATATATAAATGGAGTGAAGCGCGCGCGAAATGCATTCGCATTTCCTCACGATTCCCTTCGGGGAGGTGGGCGCATTTTTTTTTCAGCTCTTGTTGGCGAACAGAAGCTGAAAGATAGAAGAGCCGCCTTTTCAGTCAGCAGCGCCACTCCTAACAAACCCTAAAGGCTAACCGAGGAGATACGGTAGCTAGATTTTTTCCCTATGGCCGCGCAATACGGCTCATATGACAACCGTAATGTTCTGCTTCATCGCCATGAGTGCTCTGTACCAAAACATTTTTCGGGCGCCCGTTCACAGCAGCGTTTTTAAGTGCGCGCCGGAACGATGTGAGCTTGTGAACGAATGGTGCGGTGAGGAAGGGCCGACTGCACAGTGTGAACAAATTTTACCATGTGAAGCCAATCACTGAGGGTATCGCGGGCCAAAGTCAGGACGTCTTACGGCGCTTGCGACATGCACGATCGAACTACGCAAGAAGTCCGCGCCTTCATATCGGTAGCGGATTTGTGAAGGGCTTGAAAGTTTTCTCGTGTGTTTTCTTATGTGCGGAAATGACATAATCTCCTTTAAAATAAAGATGCGCTCGCTTTTGAACCAGGATATCGGTGAAAGTTATAACGAAATGCCTACTGTAACGACATTAGCGTTCGTTTTAGCCGCCCACGCTAACCAAGTTGCCCCATTGGCCTTTGTCGCGTTTTAGATATTCGCTTTGTCGAATTATTCGAAACTTCGAATACCAGCTGTTCGAAAAGCGAATCGAATTATTCAATTAGCTTTTATTCGATTCGAATTCAAAACTCGGAATATTCGCACATCCCTAGTAATTACCATGTTCTTACTCTAATCGTTCCTACGACACAACGTACAGGGGGTTCGAAAAGAGCTCAGGATGTGTGCGCGTCCAAGCCCAATCATGCATGCCTGCTTTCGTATTAACTGATGCGATCGTCGCGAAAAGAATTCTAGAGCTCGTGTTTGTTTCACTCTTTGTGAGGCACTACCTTCAAACTAAGAACTTTAGTTTACTTACACGCTGTCCTGCGCTGTCAGAAAATTATAGATGTAGAAACAACTTTCGCCACCGGCTTATCACATGCCCCTGGCAGCAGTATTCATAATACATGATTTAGAATTAGTGAACCTCAATAAGCAACGCGTAGCTTGCTGTTTATAAAGCAGCGAAACTCGTGTTATGGTCTGGCTTGCAAGTACTGCTATAAATAAGGATGAGAGAACGCTTGCCGGAAGTAATAATAAAATACCGGAGGTACGCACGGAGGTACCCAGAAAACATTATGATCACGCTTCACTTTGATGTGCCACATGACCAAACACTTCTCAACAATGTAGGCTTCACACAATCTCGCGAACACACATATGACTCCGTAAGCGCATGGACATCTCGCGCAGCCTGTTACAACAGTGTCTGTACAGTCTATACGACAGCTATTGAGGCGTCGCGAAAGTTTGCTTATTACGTAACATGTATTGTTTTTCAGACAGCCCGGTGCATATTGCGGCGAGCAAAAGTGACCATATCCGAAACCTTGAAGTGGTTGCCGCGGCGACCCGCAAGGCAGCTTTCCAGCACACATCGAAATTGTCAAGCAGAGGCATCACGATGAGGAGAAGGCAACATCGACCTCGCGGAGGTGGGCGCCTCCCAATGACGCCGAATGCACAAAGAGCGGTGGATAATAAAGAAACGCAGGGGCCCGACTCCCAGACCGAAACGCCTGCGAGTAAGTCAAGCATGGGGAACACTGATGCAGACGACAAGAGCATTCAGATGACAGCCACCGATGAAAATGCACAGAGTGCAGAATACTGCAGTCCCAGTAATCAAAACACCCTACAACAGTCTGTCGCTATTCCGTCTAACGCGCTCGAGTGTGAGATCACGTGCGTTGAATTTACCGTAAACGACACAACCGCACGAGGCAAAGACGGGACACAAGAGAAGAGAGAGGTGGGGCGTTCCTCATCTACGACTGAATCAACAGTCGGAGACAAAGGCGGGACAGAGGACAGCCGAGAGGAGGCGTCCTCCAAATCTGCAGCCGGCTCAACCAAAGGAGGTAAAGATCACCCGCAGGACAACCGGGAGAAGGGGCCTTCCAAGGACTCAATCACCTCAACAGCAGGAGGCAAAGGTCGCACGCAGGACAACCGAGAGGTGGCATCTTCCGACTCAACCGCAGGAGGGAAGAGTGCTTCAACTGTCGCCAGAGAGGAGGCGTGCTCCATAAGTACAACAATCTCAACAGCAGGAAACAAAGATGGGACAAAAAGAAGTCATAGAAGAGACGTG